>JADKXX010001742.1:0-85287 GCA_017310255.1 Butorides virescens
TATTATTATTATTATTATTATTATTATTATTATTATTATTATTATTATATGACTGACTCATAACTGGTAAGTGAAATTTAGAAGAAGAAATATTATTTTTTCTAAGGAGATGGAAATTATAGTGTCATACCACAACTTAATTTGTCTAATTTCTAATTCTGAATGTAATATAATATTTTAGCTCTTCAGCCCTGACCAACACAAATCTCACTCCAGAAAATATTTTCAGTGTCCGATACAGTATATTTCAAGGAACCAGCAGTAATTCACTGGAACATCAGTACTTCAATGAATGGTAGACTGGCCCACTACAGAATGTACAGAAGCTAGAAAAGGCAGTAATAGAGAGAAAATTACATAAGGGAATATGGCACTGCACCTAATACTTCATTGGGGGGTTTTCTGCAAAGTTACTCAGTCAATTTTCCAAGCTGGTGTTTTTGTTGCAAGGAAGGGCAGCAACCTCTGACCTTTACTGATTACAAGCCCTCCAAAATAAATTCACAGTGTTTTATGGGAAATTATAGTAATAAACTTTGGTTAATTTTCAAGGGAATATTCTCCTTGAACACTGTTGAAAAGCATTTTTCATCCTAAGTATAGAATAAGCAAAGGATGACAAGCTCAATCCATCTCTTATTTGTCTAACAGAGACAAAGTCTAAGGCACTTCCCTAGGGAATCTGATTTTAGTTCACAGTAATAAAACATGAGAGATATGGGTCCAGATGGTCTGTCTTGGTGTTATTGGGCTTGATTAATTAATTAATTGTTGTTTAGCAAGAAGTAAATCCATAAAATACCGAGATCCATAAAATGTGAGATTTAAAATGTTCTTTTAGACATTCCACTTTCTTCCCCACCACCACCAGGTTGATTTAGGTTTCTGTGTTTGGTCTTGTGTTTCAGTCTTCAAAGATATCTACAAGTATGTTACAATGTGTGACCTGTATTGTCATCATAAGCAGATTATTGTGGCTCAAAAGCCGTAACAGGCCTACAACCTATACCACAGAAGCTGCTGGACTGCCACAGCAGTGATAAATACAGATGAATTTCCTGCTTTGAGAAAAATCAAGCAGTAGTCTAGATGATTAATGTCATATGGGTAGAGATGATATAAGGAGTTTTCTAGTCTGAGTCAAAATTTATGGATGTGTGTAATTGCAACTTTAAGTTAAGTAGTTAAATCTACTTAAGAGTGTCTATAAATACTCCTCTAGACCATTAATTATAGGTTACTATTCAGCAGTCTGGTTCCCATGAACCGCTGTCTAAGTGTGCAACCACTGTCTAAGTTAACATTTTAACATTCAGAGAACTGAAGCAACATGTGCAGGAGTCAGAACTATTCTACTGAAGCTGAGATTTAGTTTTTAGGTAGTGCATTCTAAACTGATCAAAATCTGTTCATTGGATCTATCTCAACGTTAGCTGTTTTAGAGGAAAGATCAGGTTGTTCCCATTTGTCTTCCTATGGACTTTGAATACAGAAAATTAAATTCAGTGTGAAGCAACAGAGATGACATTATGCAAATTTTATGTCTCTGTAATTCTCATGGCTAATGTAGACAGTGTATATTTTTAAAGAAGTTAGAACTTTCTAAGGAATATCAACTGTGTGGTAGGGAAAAAATACAAGAAAAAAACAGCATTCTGTTCCTCAGTTCTGTGTGGCCAACATGTGATATGCTGCAAATTTGTATGTGGAAAGGTAATGATACTAGCTTTAAGTAATCTGAAATTATTTGATGCATTATTGTAAAATTCGTCTTGTTTGATATCTTTATCAATGATCTGGATAACGGGATTGAGTGCACTCTCAGTAAGTTTGCAGATGATAACAAACTGGGTGGGAGTGTCAATCTGCTTGAGGGGAGGAGGGCTCTGCAGAGAGACCTGGACAGGCTGGATCAATGGGCCCAGGCCAACTGTATGAGGTTCAACAAGGCCAAGTGACGGGTCCTGCACTTTGGTCACACCAACTCTATGCAATGCTACAGGCTTGGGGAAGAGTGGCTGGAAAGCTGCCCTGCAGAAAAGAGCCTGGGGGTACTGGTTGACAGCCATCTGAATATGAGCCAGCAGTGTGCCCAGGTGGCCAAGGCAGCCAACACCATCCTGGCTTGTATCAGGAATAGTGTGGCCAGCAGGAGCAGGAAAGTGATTGTGCCCCTGTAGTCCCCACTGGTGAGGCTGCACCTTGAATCCTGTATTCAGTTTTGGGCCCTTCACTACAGTAATGCTGCTGAGTTGCTGGAATATGTCCAGAGGAGAGCAACAAGGCTGGTGAAGGGTCTGGAGCACAAGTCTTATGAGCAGCATCTGAGGGAACTGGGGTTGTTTAGTCTGGAGAAGAGGAGGCTGAAGGGAGACCTTATCGCCCTCTACAACTACCTGAAAGGAGGTTGTAGTGAGGTGGGTGTTGGTCTCTTCTCCCAGGTAATGGGTGATAGGACAAGGGGAAACAGCCTCAAGTTGTGCCAGGGGAGGTTTAGATTGGACGTTAGGAAAAATTTCTTCATCAAAAGGGTTGTCAATCATTGGAATGGGCTGCCCAGGGAGGTGGTTGACTCCCCATCCCTGGAGGTATTTAAAAGATGGGTAGACAAGGTGCTTAGAGATATGGTTTGGTGTTGGGATGGCAGGGTTAGGTTAATGATTGGATCTGATGATCTTAAAGGTCTTTTCCAACCTAAACCATTCTATGATTCTATGATTTGAAAATGTAACATTAAATTATAAAAAATAATTTAAAAGGATTACAAGGAAAAGAGGAGGGGAGAACATTTTCCGTTGCTACTCTATGCCTTGAAATTCTGTATATTTCCTTGCTTGTATTTTTTCATTTAGTGTTCTGTCTCTCTGAGCATTCCCTGTTTGTGTCTTCTTCAGAGTCTATCCAAAGTACTCGTCCGTCTCTTGACCCACAGGTCTGTTCATGTCTGTTTATGTCTGTTCTCCTGTTGGAATTACTGTTTTTTAACACTATTCATATGAGTGTTACTTGAATGAAACAGAAAATTGGCAAAAGAAGAGTGCTGGAGAGGAGAGGAGGGGAAACTAGTGGAGAAAAATATTATCTGAAAGAAGTGAACACACAAGCAACCTTTCACAAAGATTTAAGAATCATTATCTTTAGTTTCTACAGTAGTAATTTAAGTTTTTTTGTTTCTAGAGGAATATGTTGTTAGCCAGAATTACATCTTGACACCACTATGGTGTTTTATTAAGTAACAGATGGTTCCACCAGTTTATCATGTTCATCAGATGTAAAAGCATGCACTCATGGATTTTACACTGAATTTAAAAAAAAAAAAACAAAAAAAACCCCACAAACCAAAACCAAAAACACCCTAAGGGTGTTAAATCACAATTTTTTTCTTTCTCCTATTTTACAGGTATTTGAGTGAGAAAAATATTATGATGCAAGATTTAACCCTAAAGGAAGGACACTCTTCAACATTTGAATGGTCTTTTCTTTCTTTTTTTTAAGTCTGTTGCAGTTTTAGATATCCATCTGGAAATAAAGGCTTTTGTCCTGTAAGTAAGACAGTGCTTTCAAATACTGTGTGCAACATTAAGTCGGAAACAATAGCAAAGACATTATGAATATTTATCATAGGCGGGTATAGTGTCTAGCTGATGAAGATTCCTCTTGTTCAGTCTAGTTTTATACACTACAACCAACTCCCAGACAACATTTTTCAAGTAGCTGGTATCTTTATTATGTAAATACACATTGTGCTACACCTGCTGCTGAACGTCTCACTTTTTTAGTGATGTTCCCAGGAATCTTGTGTATAACTATTTCATTTATTTGATTTATTGCAAAAGATGACAAAGAATTTCCATTTTCAAAACTCAACAATATGATAGTTGGTAGATGTCCATTAATAAATAAATACTTGTGATCATCTGAAAGGTATATCAGATAGATACACAGAAGCTATTTTGTTGCTTACTTCTTCTCATAAGAGCATTCTATCTGGAGATATTTTAATTTTTTTTACATACCTCCAAAAATAAAAGGATACAGCCACTCAAAACTACACTCATCTTTAACACCCAGAAAAAAAAAAAAAAAAAAATTCAAAGTGCTGTCTGTGCCATCAGTAATCAAAAAACTCTACAAGCCAGATGGTGTTAACATATATCTAATAAGAGAAATAAGTGGTTGGCAATCATTTCAGTTATGAAGAATTCAATTACCAAGTGTCAATCATATCCTACAGATAGGAGCTAGATAGATCAACAAGCTGCTAGCTAGCTAGCTAAAAGTATGATTTTAATCTCTACTGCCATTTATGTCTATATCTTTATATTTTCAAGTGCTTTATAAATATTGAAGCCCAATCACGTTTTGTGACACATCTACCTACAAGAATTAAGCTGATGTTCATAGAAGAATGTGTGATAGTGTCTGAATAAATCTTTTATCAATCTAGTTTATCAAATGGTTTTTACTACATATATTTCCATGGCAGGGAGACAAAACCATAATTTTATAACTCTTTTGAACTACAGTTCTACAGGCAATTCCATTCTGAGGACTACACAACAGGTACACAGTGTGGCTAATGGGGCATTTATTTTATGTTTTTTATAAACCTTCTCTAGCTAACAAATACCAAATGGATAATTTGGTAGTGATTCAGCTACCAGCATGCAAATGAATGCATGATACCTACCTATTTAGAATTTAGAATATCTCAACAAACCTGGGACAGCCATCCCGGCATATGTAACACAGGATATGAGACATACACATGTACTTCTAGAGAAGCAGCTGGAGGACAAGGGGGATATTTTAGGGCATCTCAGCTTGTGCTAGACACCTACATTTAGGTGACTGAATCTCCCCTTCATTTATTTTTCTTTTTGAAAAATATTTGTAACATATTCCACAATTCCACAATTTAGGAGAAGGTCTCTTGAGTTAAGATTACTACTTCAGTAAGAGTTACAGTAATTGCTCAGCAACAGCTTCAGTTATTTTAGATTGTCATAGTTTATCATCTCATCATTTATGTAAGACAAGCAAGTGCAGAAAAAGTGACTGACTACTCAAATGAAGTTTGAATGGAATATTGAAGGTGTCTTTATTTTTGGTAAGCAATTTCTTAAAATTCCATATGCAGAGTAATGGTGTGAGTTTCTCTGTAGTTCAAAACTATTTATGGCAACACAGAAGAAAGCAGGAGGGTTCTCACATAAACTTTTATTTGCTTAGGCGCATATTTCTACATCTGTTCTCTTGTGCGGACAGATTATTTGTTTATGTAAATGTTCTCAGTGACTTGACAACTTCTTTAGGGAACTATATATCGTTCACATTCAGGTCACAACATCTTTAGAGTCAGACTAAAGAATGAAATAGAAAACAGAACTCAGAAGGGGTAACAGAGAGGTTCAGGAAGGCATAGGAAGGAGGCAGGCAGGTAACAAGTTTTTGAAGAATGACATTGAGCGGCGGGTACACTCTGCTATGTTATGTGGGTTTGTCTGTTAGGGTGAAATAAAGTTGTATGAGCTTCATCTGGGTTAGTTTTAGTGTACTTCCATGACAGAAATGAAAAAAAAGTTTAATGCAAAGGGAGGTGAGAAAAGGAAATCAGATGGTGCTAGTTTATCAAGTAGTCTGGGACATAACTTTTGGAAGGAAACAGCGATTGAGGTCTCTGATTAGGAATGCTAAATTGGAAAATAGAGATAAAAGTTCAGTGGAAAGTACAGAGGGACAAACTGAAAAGGAAAATAGTGGTCAAAATCAAAAGACATGGAAATGGGTTGGAATAACAAGGTCTGAATCAGAAGCAAGCTTGTGAGATGGTTTTCAACTGTCATCAGTTCTTTTGTTAGTTCAAGAAGCAGTGGTCTTTGAGGTGCATTGAAAGGCTTGGCCTTGCAGACAAATCATATGGGTATCAGCATGATTCAAATTCCTGTGCAAAATTATTTTTCCAGGTCTAGCATTATGTGTACATTTCTTTACAAATAGCAGCTTTTCACAGATTGCACAGAGAGTGATTAACTAATATAAACTCAACAATGTATAGGTTGTATATGAGACATAAAGCCTTTGACACTATTTCCCATAGCATTTTCCTGGAGAAACTGGCTGCTCATGGCTTAGATGGGTACACTCTTCACTGAGTTAAAAACTGGCTGGATGGCTGGGCCCAAAGACCAGGGATGAATGGAGTTAAATCCAGCTGGCAGCCAGTCACAAGTGGTGTTCCCAAGGGCTCAGTACTGGGACCAATTTTGTTGCATATCTTTATCAATGGGTATAACGGTACATGTTAGAAAAACATGTATTTTTATGTGAACAGGTGATAATATCATACATCTAAACCAACATCACATTGGCTACATTCTTATTTGTTATTCTGCTTTACATTCCCATTTTCTCAGGTGTTTGTGTTCTTTGATGACTTTACTGTTTGACAATTAAGCAAATCATGATCTGCTGTGATTAACACATTCAAAACAGAGAAGGAAACAACAAAATACTTCCTCTAATCTTGCCTCTTGAGTGGAAATAGCCTTTATCTCTAAAGGATACTGGTTATCCAACTTTTTTACAGTGCTGTAGCAGATGTTTTGTAAGTGGCTACCTCAGTCTGAGATGCCCAACTTTCTGCTTTCTCTTCAGGTGTGACAGTATGACTTAACTCGTGATGCTGATAATTGAAAACCAGGAAAGGCTTACTTTCCAAGATTCCTAACTCTGAATGAACAAATAAATGAATGGAAGTAATTTAAAAAAAAAAAAAAAAAAATCACTAACTTTTCCTTGACAGACAACAGATGGGAAAGTTTTGGAAAATTTAACTAAATCCCACAAAAATCAGAGTATTACCATGATTTTGATAGATGTGGGATACAGCCAACCACATTACAGCTTATGCCTTATGAATTACTCTCACTAGATATGAGTGATTACTGTATGGTTTGCTACATTTCAGAAAAAGATAGGCAAATGTGATAATTAAAGATTACAGGATATGTTACAACACTGGTGAGCAAATATGTTTGGTACACTGCATTAATTGGCTTAATAATGACTGAGATCACTGGATTAAATTAATATGTTTTTCATATCCCAAGAGCATGTTTGGACAAGGCATTGATACAGATATTCAAGTTAGGAAGCAAACATAATGAAATATTTGTAAAACTACAAAATTATCTTCTTTATTCCTTAGGTTTCTGGAACACATCTTTACATTAAAATAAAAGAACTTTTTCATTACTTTCTTATGTTCTGTGCCCTCTCGCTACAAATTGAACTGTATTTGATAAACTGGTCATATCTCAAAAGCGATGCTAGTCAAGACACAACATTTCAATGAAAATCCATGTTGGTATGTTTTCAAAAGATCCAGTATAAAATCTTGTCAGGCTGCTGGCTAGCTGTAATAAGTGGCATTGGAGAAAACATGCTCTTTTCTATTTTAAAGGAAAAAAAAGGCTGCCAGTTTATATTTAGGCTTTTCACACCTTCAATTTCACCTATTCCAATCCTTAATCAAGCTACTATTTATATTATTCCTGCTACTATGTTTCCTAGTGCTTCACAAGGTAACAGGTGTAGAGAAGGAGACAATTTTGGAAACAGTTATTCAAGTTTTACTGAAAAGAAAAATTCCCAGAGATTTCCATAATTGAGGGTCATTTCTTCCTGCCAGCATAAAAACCATCAGATGACAGAAAGTGATGAATATATCATCTTCTAAGTTGTGGTTATTCTGTATGTCAAATAATTTTTCACTGCCATGAAGACTTCTCTGGTTTCCTTGCATACTAGTTCACACTGTTGATGCTGAAGTTGTGGAAGAAAATAAAATAAGCACATAAATTTAAAGGGAAATAAGATTTTGCCTCCATACACCAATACAAGGAAATGGAATGAGATAATCAAGAGCAAATTGCATTTGCTAAAATATTGCTATGGAGATGAGTTCAGAGGCAACAGTTTAACTTCTTTTCCAGAATATTTTGATTGAATTACTTGCTCATCCCATTAGAAATGTCAAAAAACAATGCTGCTTTGGTTCTTGGCAGCCTATGAGGGGTTTTTTCATTCTTGGGGTGCACATTCAAATCAAAAAGGGAAAAAAAATACTGTTTTGTTTGAATGTATTTCTGTTTTGATACTGTCATTTTAAGATAGGAAAAATTAAGTTAGTTTTTATAATATATTTTGAGATACAGTGGTATCTTCCCTCTCTCCCCAGACTTCTATCCCAGAAGGGTAGCATGGGAACTAAGAAATAAACAAGCATCTTTTCTACTTTTTGCTCCATTGTCGTGCATGCCCTCTAATAATAGCCTAGGAAATTCTGTAAAGAGATAAAAATGTAATTTCAATAAATTTTAACCTTTAACTGAGCTCACATTTCCTTTCTGTGTGTTCAGTGGGTGAGATGTTGTGTAGTAGGAAACCAGCACCCTCTTAGCTAGTTCCTTTCATTACAGATTTTGAAGAATAAGAGCGACCTGTGCCCCGTTGTTTCAGAGTAAATATGTAATTTTCTTGATTGGGTTCCAGTTAGGTTTCCCAAGCAAAAATCTCTGAAAGCCTCAACACAGGCACTTTCCTCAGTATTTCTTGCTCAAACTGTAACTCAGCTTAGTGGTGTTGTGCGATTCTCTGCTATTTTACTGCATCATTCCCATGACTGTATAGGCAGAATGCATACAGAAAAGGGACAAGAGACAAAAGAATTTAAATAACAGTGTTTAGTGTATTAAGAGCTTCTTTAGATTTAACCTTGGATATTGTTATTTAGCAAGATGTAGACTTGTCTGAAAAACTTTAGGAGGTGCTGTTAGAAAAGATTTAGATAAGTGGTAGATTAGTGACATGTGAGTAGGAGTTTTTAAAACCTCAATTATAAGTGTAAGGACTTTAAGTAGAAATGAAAACAAAAATTCTGGGGGAGGTCTAGACATCAGACATTTTTTGATACTGATTCTCTTCACACATTATTATCATAATTTATAATTATGCCTTCTAAATACCCATTGGGGATACAATGATGAACTATTTGTTTTGGAGAAATTTGTAGATACACTTCTGTGTGAAAGGCAATTGGTTTTGGTTTTTTTTTCCTCATTTGAATCACTGGCTGTTTAAATTAATATGTTACTTGTATGTGAATACTTAGTGGTACTGTGTGGTGATCCTGATTGAAAGTTTAATTGGTTTTAGAACACCTAAATATTTTTAATGACTTTTTCTTATTGTCACATACATTTAATTATCACAACTAGCAATATTTTTAATAAAAACAAAGTACAGAAAACCTGAATTTATGTGTTTACCTTCTTCAAACATCAAAATAACTTCTCAAAACTTCAATCTTCTGCTTATTAATGATTTTTCTTTAGAAAATAATACAGTAGAGAAAAAAAGATGAGGTGACCACATGCCTCAAAAAATAAAATGTTATTTGAAGGCCAGGATATATTGTTAATTATTATATGTTTCTAAGGTTTTTTTCAGAAACTATGTTTTTAAAAAGATACAAAAAAAAACCCTGAAGGGGGTGTGTGTGTTTGTGGATTTTTTTGAATCTAATAAGGTGGGGTTTTTTTTCAAATATGTAATGAAAGCAGTACTGAACAATGATAAACCACAACTTCTCTTTGTCAAGTGAATGAAACATCTTACTAATAGAGCCTTTTCTTTTTGTTGAATTATTAGCCATTTCAATTCTAGGAGAAAACTGCTTTACTTAGAATACCAGAGTTTGAGCTCCCATATAAGGTATTCAGTATTTCTCAGAAAAAATACTAAATATTTTCTTCTGATGCAGTATCATAGTTTAATATTTTAAAATACATGTATATTGTGTACTAATTTCTTTGCTACTTGACTTCTATTGAGGTTCTTTAAATGACAAAAATATGAAAGGTCCTAGACCTGGGTCACAGTAACCCCTGGTATTAATACAGGCTGGAGGATGAAAGGATTGAGAGCAACCCTGCAGAGAAAGACTTGGGGGTCCTGATGGATGAAAAGCTGAACATGAGCCAACAATGTACACTTGCAGCCCCAACAATGTGCACTTGCAGCCCAGAAGGTCAGCCATATCCTAGGCTACATGAAAATAAATGTGGCCAACAGGTCAAGGGAGGTGATTCTGCCCCTCTACTCTGCTCTGGTGAGACCTCACCTGGAGTACTGCGTCCAGCTCTGGAGCCCTCAGCACAAGGACATGGAATTGTTGGAGTGGGTCCAGAGGAGGGCTACGAAAATGATCCGAGGGCTGGAGCACCTCTTCTATGAGGACAGGCTGAGAGAGTTGGGCTTGTTCAGCCTGGAGAAGAGAAGGCTGGGGGGAGACCTTATTGTGGCCTTGCAGTACTTAAAGGGAGCCTATAGGAAAGACGGGGAAAATCTTTTTAGCAAGGCCTGCTGTGACAGGACAAGGCATGATGGTTTTAAACTACAGGAGGGTATATTTAGATTGGATATAAGGAAGACATTTTTTATGATGAGGGTGGTAAAACACTGGAACGGGTTGCCCAGAGAGGTAGTGGAGGCCCCATCCCAGGAAACATTCGAGCTCAGGTTGGATGGGGCTCTGAGCATCCTGATCTAGTTAAAAGGTCACTGCAGGGGGGGTTGGACTAGATGACCTCTAAAGGTCCCTTCCAACCTGAAGCATTCTATGGTTATATTCTATTCTGTGAAGGAGAAAAGATGTTTTTATTTTAAAAGCTACAGAGCTAATTTTCACTAATCGTGCCTCTAGTGTTTAAATTACACATAACTGAGTAGTTTGAAATGAATACTTATTTGGTACATTTTATCTCTTTACTTGAATTCTACATTAAAACAATACAATTATCATAGAATAATAAGTGTCTGATTCATAATGTTATTGAATAATTCCTGGTCTGAGAATAAACCTCAACATTTATGCTGTGTAGCTATGGTCATATTTTATGCATAAATAAAGCTTTTTTTTTTTTTTTGTAATCAGAAGTAATTTGTGATAAGACTCTAGATCAAAATGGAAAAATTAGGTAATAATTAATTTAATTTTCTTCATTCAGTAAGGTTAACTAAATTGATATCAGCTGGGATTCTGGCGTGGTCACTCTTTTAAAAACTTTTTTTTAAAAGGAAAACCTAGTGTTTTAGAACAAAGTTCTGCATATATATTAGCAGCAATGCTCAGTATTCATTATTTATTTAAGTACTATTTAATCTTTTTTTTTTTTTTAATTTTTTGAAACTTTTATACTTTCCAGAACAAATACAAATATGGCCCATGTTGACCACAGGTCTGATTTTGTATGGCCCTGATGAAAAACTTTTCTCAGATCTCATGCAGTCTTTGTCTTCACTTCGTAACAAAATTGCTCTAGTGCTTTTAGTGTGATACTGTGCCTTGCATGGCAGTTCTCCCTCTGCTGTTCATGGTTCTCACTTTACATATACCTTTTTGTTCTTAGTTCCCCTCTTCCCCTTGGAGCAGTGACATTTACAACAAATTAACAAGCTGTCTCTGTAAGGAAGTGATTCACTTTCATGGAACAAAACCCATGAACTTAAAGGAAAAATATGCATTAAAATAAAATACATTGCACAGCTATCAATCTAGTTTCTGTCAGGTTTCCACCAGAGGTTCTCAACATGTCCACAGCTGACCTGTTAGGCTGTAATACAGTATAGTTTTTTAACTCCCTCACCCTTTCCCACATAAAAAACCACCTTTAAATTCTCATTTTTCTTTTGAAATTCAGTTTCTCAGTCCTTTTTGAATGCAGTATGTAGATACTGCATTTCTTCCACTGCCTTGTATACTGGATCTGGCAGGAATAGAATTAACTTCCCTCAAAAATAGCCCATATGGTGCTGTACTTTTCATTTGTGGCTGAAACAGTGTTGGTAGCACACCAGTGTTTTGGCTATTGCTAAACAATCAATACACAGGCTTTCCCTTCCCCTTCCCCACTCTCCAGTGAGTGGGCTGGGGAAGAAGTTGGGAGGGACATAGCTGAGACAACTGACCCCAGCTGACCAAAGTGATATTCCATTCCATATGACATCTTGCTGAGCAATAAAAGCTCCGGGAAAGGAGGAGAAAGGCAGGATGTTCATGGTTATGACATTTGTATTCCCAAGCAACCATTACAAGAATTAAAGTTTCACTTTTCAGGAAGTAGCTAAACCTCTGTCTTCCGATGGGACATAGTGAATGAATCCCTTATATTCCTTTGTTTTCACATGCAACTTTTTATTTCCCTGTTTAACTATCATTATCTCAATCCACAAGTCTTCTCTCCTTCCTTCTGTTTTCTCTCTGTCCAGAGAGAGGGGAGTGAGCAAGAGGCTAGGTAGGTGTTTAGCTGTTGCCCAGGGTCAACACATTGCACCTTGTGACTTTTCATCAGTGTTTCAGAGTATGTTGATCTGGTACCAGTGGTGTAGACTTTTTGGTTTGTTTTGTTTTTCTTCCCTCTCAGGATTTTATAAAGCTAAATTTTGTTGATTTATAATTTAAGTCTTACATCAAATACAAAAATAGCTTTAGTCTACTGCCCAGATCATATATGTAGTTCATAAAAATATTGCTTATTTATGTTCTCAGGTCATGGCATAATATCTTTATATCTGTTAGAAGTTCTTTACTCAGATATGTATTTGAGATATATGAATATAAATTTATTCTGAATTTTGAATGAACAAAGTCTTGTATATGTAATTTTTTAAAAAATTTCTTTTATAGAAGTCAGATCTATACAACAAAATACATTTCAGTTGTTTTGCCTCTATTTTTACAAGGTAATTTATGTGATGGTACCACAACTTTGACAAGCATTCTGACAAGAACTGAAAGTTTTACACCCATACAGACTTTCCTGTCAGCATGCTTAGGTTTCAAAACATCGGACAGTATCAAGCTTTAGTTCATAAATACATAGTAACTGAAATTTAATATTGATTAGATGAGTAAAGTGACATTCATCTCCCAATATGCTGTCTAAAACTCAGGCACAAAATGTAAGCTATTTATCTAGGTGTCCTCTACAGTCAATGGAAAGGGACATCTTGCAAAAGATAACATTTACTCTAAACATAAGTGACAAAGAGAGGAGGGTAGAATCATGTCCTGCAGGTGGTTCTGTAGGTAAATGAATGACTGGTCTGCACTACCACTGTAACTTCTATATAGCTACATATAGGTAAGATTAATCACGCTCTTAATTGTACTTTATTTCCTCATTACATACATTAAAGATGAATACTGCAAATGTTTGACTTAACAAATCAAAGTATCCTTCCATATATATATTTCCACAGAATTTTCTCACAACATTTTCTCATAATTGTGTTTTCCATTGTTGTGGTTTAACCCCAGACAGCAACTAAGCACCACACAGCCTCTCACTCACTCCACCTCAGTGGGATGGGGGAGAGAATTGTGTTGAACAGGGTGACCAGTTTGTTTGGGCTAACCAGGAAATAGGGGAGCTTTAGAAAGCAGAAACAGTCTCCATAGGAGTATAGTGAATGCTTCCACTTTATTGCAAAGTGCAGGTGTACTTATAGAGCAGAGCAGGGTTCACACAGCATAAGCAATAGTTTCATAGGTGTAACACACTGTCCATACACTTCTCCTCTAATAGTGATTGGATATATACAGCCAAGCCTCACTCATTGGTTACTTTACCCTACTTGCGGTTACCTCTTCTCTATTCTAGCAACTAAGCATTTCCCCTTTAATAGCATCCCGTACACTGGCTAAGCATTTCCCCTTTAAGAGCATTCCAACCCTATCAGAACCTGATGTCCTTGTTCTGCTAGGAATGTATCCACAATCCCCCCTTCTTTGTTTTTGTGCTAACCGAACTCCAGGAATAGCCCTCTTTATCATATCAGTCACACACCTGGATTGTCCACATAGCTCCACAACACATTGTGGCCCTGTTGTTCAAGAAATCCCGCTACAGAATTGGAAAGTAAAAGTGAGAAAGGTCATGGGTTGAGGTATAAAGAATTTAATAGGCAAAGCAAAAGCTGTGCATGCAAGCAAAGCAAAGCAAGGAATTAATTCACTCCTTCCCATGGGCAGGCAGGTGTTCAGCCATCTCCAGGAAAGCAGGGCTCCATCACACGTAACAGTTACTTCGGAAGACAAACACCATCACTCTGAATGTCCCCCCCTTCCTTCTTCCTCTCCCAGTTTTATATGCTGAATATAATGTCATATGGTATGGAATATCCCTTTGGTCAGTTTTGGTCAGCTGTGCCTGCTGTGTCCCCTCCCAACTTCTTGAGCACCCCCAGCCTACCCACTGGTGGGGTGGGGTGAGAAGCAGAAAAGCTCAGCAATAATGAAAATGTCTCTGTATTACCAATGGTGTTTTCAGCACAAATCCAAAACCTAGTCCCATACTATCTACTTTGAAGAAAATTAATTCTACCCCACCCAAGCCCAGCACATTTATAAGCACTTATGCTGATAATTCTGACTGTTCTCTAGAATATTTAGGAATATTTAAAAAAAAAAAAAAAAGTGGTGCATCTCTACACAAAGTAAAATATTATGCATAATGCATAATTAAAAGCAAGGTATCTCAATGCTCAAGAAAAGGCATTAATTTATATAAAAGTTAATTCAGCTTCAGGTGTGCAACCTGTATATTATATTAGTTGGAAAACTATTTATCAGGGCTCCACTGTTTTCTAAGTTTATTTCACCTGGATTGCTTTCAAAATTCTCACAAAATATTACATTCACTTTGTTATCCCTGTTAGGCTGCAGTAAGCCACAATTTTACCTTATAAATAATTATAGTAACAGAATTTGAAAAGTAATATTGTAATAATTGTCCTTTGAAATTTCTGCAACTTCATCCCCAAACATAAAACTTTAAAATCTGTTATAAAAATAAAACCACCACTTCCCAGATATTCTGAATGGGGAGACAACAGTTAAAATACCAACCTGGTTATACTGTACAATTATGATTGAAGCTACTTAATGTTGAAAATTACTTTGAAATGTTACATTTTCAGTCATCTATTTGGAAAATGCTGAAGTTCAGTTTAGGTAAGCATACATAAAAATCAACCACCTTTGAAGATATAATTTACTGTGCACATTAATTTCTGAAATCAGCAGGCATTCAATTTAGACTTGTGCACATATTCTCACAGAATTTAATGACTTTAAACATAGAGAAGAAGATATGGAAATATTATTGTACAGTTATTTTATACAATATTTCTAATGTATTTGAAAGCCATAAACTGGACAGACAAGTTTTTTAATCTACAAACAGCACCACGAATGTGTATGTAGAAAATAACTTATGAGATATATCTGGCATAGAAATCAGAACAAATTTAAGATAGGTGAATTCAGGAAAATGAAAGAAGAAGAAAAAAGGAAATAATATATTTTGTTAACATATTAGTTTTCATTTACACTAACAAAATGATGAGTAATGAAAATACATGCTTACACTTTATAACTCACATTATTTTAACAAGTTTCTAATTTTTCTATTCCTTTAACCGATGAATATATAAATTTCATTGGAGACTGTGGAAAACATCTAAAATGCAGGTAATTAATCCTTGTATACATGGTAATGTGGTTTTAATATCACATCAATCAATAAAAACATACTAATATAACCCCAAGTAGGATTAATTCTTTTTTGCTAAAAGAAAAAAAAAAAAAATTAAAAGGCTCTGTTCATATACTTTAAACCACCATTTTACAGCACATATGAAATTCCATGATGAAAAGTAGACAAACATTAATAACCACTGTTCTTGAGTCATACCTTTGAAGTACAAAAGTTAAAGAGACCACAGAGAAGAAAGATGACTTTTTTTTCTGTTCCCTGACCTACAGAACAATATTCTAAATACATCTAAAATTAGACAAAAGAGGCTATGATATTTTGCATTAATAGGCTTATCAATAAAATAGGAAATAAGCTGATAATAAGGCAGAGAAAAAGTACTATCTTTAGAAGCAGGAAAGATAAAAGTGGACTTCAAAAAAAAAATTCTCCTGAATGATGAGGTATAGCTTATGCTAGTATAGACTTTGTGTTTCTCAGGGGTTAGTCTTGCAACTGAAAGAATTTACAGTTTGCCCAGGAAATATTCTAAACAATATTACCCATCCACATTCTTATACAAAGAAAAATGTTATCACATAAACTTTTTCAAATCTACAAAAACTATCAACAGTTGCTAGGAAATTTCTAATAGTCTAATGCACAAATCATTTTGATATACAAATTAACAAGATCTTGAGTATTGAAAATTTATTCAGAAATTAAAATAAACTGATAAAATGAGTACATATAGCTGAAAACTGTAGTTTTTCATGTAGGAACATTATTTAATTCTATCCACTTTGTCATTGCTCAGAATAAACGTTCCAGATTGTGAAACTTACTTAAATTTATACAACAAATATTTTCTAAGCATAAACACCTTGCACAATAACTACTCACGGCCTAGTTGTACTTTAAAATACTCAAGGCTAAAAAAACCCCTCAACTTAAAAACTCAAGGCTACTTTGCTGTTGGGATAGAATTTAATCTGTGTGTTGCTAGAGACCTTAATGAATAGGCAATTATGTAGAAATTCTTAGAACAGGAACAAGGAGTTTTATTTAGTTGGCTGAAAAAATGTGGGGTTTTGTCTTGCTTTCTGAAAGAAATAAAAGAATTTTTGGTAAAATACTTTTAATTGGAACACGGCGTATTAGAAACTGTAGCCATCCATATAGACTCAGTGACACTGTCATACATAGACCAAACATGGTTTTAATACTTTTGTAGTCCATTGATTTTGATTGATTTATCCAAACCTTGTTTGCAATAGGGCAGAATAAGGTCCAGTATTAAGAATGAGTGAAAAATAAAAATAGGAGAAGACATTATTGGTATCATAGAATCACAGAATCATAGAATCATTTAGGGTGGAAATGACCTTTAAGATCATCAGGTCCAACTGTTAACTCTGCCATCCCAATATTAAACCATGTCTCTAAGCACCTCATCTACCCGTCTTTTAAATGCCTCCAGGGATGAGGACTAAACCACTTCCCTGGGTATCCTGTTCCAGTGCCTGACAACCCTTTCTGTGAAGAAATGTCTAACCTAAACCTGCCCTGGAGCAACTTCAGACCATTTCCCCTCGTCCTATCATCTGTTACCAGGGAGAAGAGGCTGACCCCCACCTCACTACAGCCTCCTTTCAGGTAGTTGTAGAGGGCGATCAGGTCTCCCCTTGACCTTCTCTTCTCCAGACTAAACAACCCTAGTACCCTCAGCTGCTCCTCATCAGACTTGTGCTCCAGACCCCTCACCAGCTTTGTAGCTCTCCTTTGGACGTGTTCCAGCAATGCAATGTCTTTCATGTAGTGAGGGGCCCAAAACTGAACACTGTATTCGAGGTGGCACCTCACCAGTACTGAGTACAGGGCACGATCACTTCCCTACTACTACTGGCCACATTATTCCTGATACAAGCCAGGAGTATGAGTATGAGTGCAAAGCAGCAAGTACTTTAATGTATGAGGAAACAGTCACTGTATGAAACTAATGGTGATACGGAATTTGCATTACATTCATGTATTGAAGGGTTTGGACTAGGCCTGGTTCATCACTGAAGCTCGGGTGGCAAGGAATAAGTTCTGCATTTCCCCTCAGAACATACTGAAAACGTTACCCAGATGAAATATGTCTTATCTGTACAGCTGTAAATCATCTATTTCCACTGGTGTCACATAACGCAGATTATTTTTCCTGATTAATCTCTTTATTTCTACTCATTATCTCTTATTTTTCTCTTTATATTGTGTCTTTTCTAATCTCTGATCTCTGCTGCACTCAAAATCATGTTATGAACAAACAAGAAACACACCTTATATGTGAAATCAATAATTTATTTTTAGTGTTAGTGTTAACAATGTTGCAGTTAAAAGTGTTATGCAAGAGAAGTCTTTGTTCTAGTGTTACATTCATGCTCTCACTGTTCCTTTAAATTTTGAGGTGATAAGTTTATCTACAGTGGAGGAAATATCAGGCTGGCATCATCCTGAGATCTTATTCAAGAGGAGTGTGATGTTAATGATGTTTTCTAGGTTCTTTTTGCCAACAGAAGTACAATGTTGATGCTGTGGATCTTTTTCGTTAGTTGATTTGTTTGTTGTTTTTTTTTTTTAATCTTCAGGCTGAGTTTATTTGGGACCATTTCTGTGACTTTTCTAAATTTCTTTACACTCTTTCTTCATCAGTCTGCAACTTTGTTTTACATCTTGCTTTACTATATATGGTGCATACTAGAAATAGTGGATGTTTTATATTTGCCCTTTTCATATTCCCTGAATGATTTTTCACCCAAATCCTAAGTTTCTGTTACTGCCTCTAACTGAGCACTGTTGGGTTGTTGACAGCCCTGGGACTTCCCATATCATCCTATGCCCCCATGTTTGAAGCCTCTCCTATCATCCCATGCACCTTTACTCAGCATCATTATTCTAGGGTTATAAATAGGTCATTCTACACAGTCTAACTACTTGTTTTTGCATTTATATGAAGATTATTAACAAGAGGTGTTAGGGCACTCAATTATAGAAAGCTAAGTAACAATTAGACAAATTCTGTTTTAGTCATTAGATGATTGTTACAACTAAGCAAGATAAAACAAATGGCAAACAAGCCAACACATGTTCAGGCAGAGCTTGGCAAATCCAGAACCCTAGGTTGTATTAATAATAAAACCTGTCAATTGCTGGTAGTGGCGACAGTGTTATACATATCAGACTGTAGGGCTACACTCTGTACTCCTTCCTTGTGCTCTCTGACAAACTCTTCCATCATACGCCTTATACAGTAATTTATGAATGAAAGTTATATGTAGTATATAGCATTATACTTTTAGGTTTTATACTATCTATTATAGAGGTGTGGATGTTGTATTTTTGCATGTCAAATTTTAAAGCAATAATGTAATTCCTTTTCAAAAATGATTCATTATATTGGTCAAGATGCTAATTGTCATTGCTGGAGGACATAGAGATATGTGGCACAGTCAATCTAAATTCACAGTGAAGCCATGGTACCTCAAAATATCATTGCAGAACATGGCAGGTTCTTATGTTAAATAGTCTGTTTTGTGACACGTATTCTGCCTCAATTCTTTAACACAACTGACTATGGGCCTTCCAAGAATAAGTCCATATTATTTTCTAACCCTAAGAAAGACTAAGAATTGCTGGCAGCCAGTAAAATGGTGATGAGAAACTAAAAGCAAAATGATGTACGCAAGCGTTTTTCATTGTTTAATAAAAATATGATTAATAGTAAGATTTGAAGACTGCTACATATTTTTTGGAATTGTGTGCTTCTGACACCAGTAGATGATCTACATGAAAGGGGTTGGTGCTAGTTTAGAACAATAATAGTAGGATATCAAGTGATCTGGAAAACTGTTGGAGAATCTGTAATTTTACCTAATCAGTTTTGGAAACTGGGCTGCAGATTAAGTAATTTTGAAAGTGGAAATGCAAATCAGTATATGGATGATGCAGTTTTGTTCTGTGCTGCTGTAAAAAGTACATTTCTAAGTATTTGTGCAAAATCTAGGGATGTGATAGGATACAGTCAGGAAAACACTCCTAGTGTAAAGTGTGTCTGGCTTCCTCACACCTAAAAAAATCCTGAGAACTGAACTGATTGAGAAATATCAAAAGGAAGATAGCAGTTTTGATATACCACTTCAACTAAATCTGAAAGTTATATGGGCATTGCCCTTGTATTCTCATGACTACCCTGGCCTCAAAAGTCTGACCATTTCTACTCTCCGGTCACCTCATCTAATATGCACACTTATTGAGATATATAATGGAAAAAGTAAAGACTTCTTTGAGAGCTACAAAGCCTGCTCAAGGAGCTGAGTAAATATTTGGATCATTAGCCCATGCCAGCTCCATTTTGCGATAGTTATACTTGTCAGTATGCTATCTAGTGTTTTTTATAGTACCTGCTTCTCTGTCATCTCTCATCCCTTCTAGATTCAGCTCTGTAAAAAGAGATGCAAGTGAGAGAGAGCTGTTCTTACACTTTTTTGACATTTAGATTATTCATTAGATACCTAAACTGATTCATATGTAGAGATACATATATACTACCGAAATATATAGATACCTATGAAAGATACTTATGCAAAATAAGAGAGAGAGAGAGAGAATATTGGGGGGGGGGGGGGGGGGGGGGGGGGGGGGAAAGAAAAAAAAAAAACAGCAAAGGTGATAAAATCACAATAGCATTAAACTCAGTATGTGGTTCTCTCCTGAGTTCAGCTGAGATTTGCTTACCTAGTGGATATATTTTAATTGTTACTGAATCTATTCTTTCTGACCCAAGATGTCACACCACTATGTGGCTGAAGCTATGCTTGCTAAGTTATTCTGGCATTAATCACATTTATTGTTTACAGGACCACAATTCTTTTATTTATGGGCACTACCCTTGGGAATGCAGGTCACCGTTATCTAACAGCAGAATCTACAGCTGCTCTTGCTGACTTCAATTTGAGTCTGCTTCCTTGACAGAGGTCATATAGAAGCAATTGAAGTTAATTTTATGAGACATCTGTTATATTTGTGGTTATACTTATTCTTCAAGATTGCCCTCTAAAGTAGCAGTTGCTAAAACAAATTCAGGCACCTTAAGATAGAAGGAAAACCAACAAATGAAAGAAAATATCATAAGATATCTGATGATTGCTGTTTAATATGACAAAGAAATTATTTTAAATTAAGAAATGTATAATCTGGGGGCTGAAATATATAGCAAAATATAGTGAAAAGCATCACTCCAAAGCATTTTACACTTACAAATATGGGAGAGTTTGCTGACAGCTAATATGTTGCAATACTGAAATACAGATATTGTCAAACACCTAAATGATATACCTATAACCACGATTTTTTTTTCCAATTCCTATATGGTTTCAGATGATACTAGAGGACTGTAAATTTATACTTGGAAAATAAAAGAAAAAAATTCTGAATATCTAGGAGGGGGTTTTTGACATGTATTTTTAGTTAATATGATGACTTTTCCTTCACAGTGATTGCTACAAATAAAGCAATAAGGAGGAAAAAAAGCATATATTCATTATAAAGAAAATAATCCTTCTGTATGTAAGCATCTTGTGATGTAAGCATCTACAATACACAGTGTAGTATAATTTTGTTTTAAAATTTAGGTTTCTGCTTTGAGATAGTAAGCCTAGACATTCTGTATAGTCAATAGACATTTCTCAGTGCAAATTTATCTCACCCCAAAGTACTATCCTTATTTACTAAAATAACCCATACACCAGAATTAACTGCTTCCATTCAGTGCAAATTCCTAAGATGAGAATCACAGCCAATTTTTTGTCAATACCGTCAATGTACAAAATAGCAATCTGACATTTTGATCATGGATTTGTAGCAGCTGAAGAAGAATATGGTCCTCAGAAGACAGACACAGATAGACAATTTGGTGTGGTGAGGTATTGTCTCAAGATAAGGATTTCAAGAATTAATTCCCTCTATTTATTAAGATTTTTTTTCTTTGGAGCTATTCATTTAGTAATTCTTAAGCTATGTAAATTTTGCTGTGTCTGTTTTTTCTCTAATGCATGTTACTCCTATTAGATTTTCCTGCTTTAACAGAGGCACACACCAAGGTTTCTTAATGTTTCTATTTAGAAAGTTCTTCCTTTCCCCTTCCCTACACCATTTGCTGGAACATGTCCAGAGGAGAGCAACAAAGCTGGTGAGGGTTCTGAAGCACAGGTCTTACGAGGAGCGGCTGAGGGAACTGGGGTTTTTTAGTCTGGAGAAGAGGAGGCTGACGGGAGACCTGATCGCCCTCTACAACTACCTGAAAGGAGGCTGTAGTGAGGTGGGGGTCGGCCTCTTCTCCCTGGTAACAGGTGATCGAATGAGGGGAAATGGCCTCAAGTTGCGCCAGGGACGGTTTAGATTGGATATTAGGAAAAAATTTTCACCAAAAAGGTTGTCAGGCACTGGAATGGGCTACCCAGGGAAGTGGTTGAGTCCCCATCCCTGGAGGCATTTAAAAGACGGGTAGACGAGGTGCTTAGAGACATGGTTTAGTATTGGGATGGCAGAGTTAACAGTTGGACCTGATGATCTTAAAGGTCTTTTCCAACCTGAACGATTCTATGTTTCTATTTTTTTTCCATGTATTCTATGTATGCAACATTCCATATGCTGAAATGTCTTTTATTTTCCTATGGAATTTTTCAGAGGCTGAACAAAACCCATATGGCTGTCTGAAGAAACAGTTGGGAGATATATGGATGTTTTTTCCTGTACCTGTAAAAATACCATTAAATTTAAGAAACATGATTTGCCATTTCCACAGTTTTCTCTGTTGCTAAGTAATGCAAGATATTAACTTTTTAATATACTTGGTTATGTCAGTTTCTTCATAAACAATCTCATCATTTTTCCTAAAACTGCCATATGCATCAGGCCAACTGGAAAATGCGCCTATCCAGCAACCTTTTTCAGCCTTATTTATCACACAATCAGAATTTCCCTGTGATTATAAACTGAAAAAAAATCAGGATTAAACCAGCCTTAATCCAATGTCAAATCCCAACTATTGTTCAGCTTGGCCTTGCAACTCTTACCCCTTTCACACATCACTTCTTTCCTGCCTCCAAAGAATTATGCCCTTGTCAATACACTACGGCCAAATTGTGTTTTTAATTCTATTGGATATCTTTTTTTAATCCAATACTTTCCACAACAATTTATTTGGGTTTTTTTCCTGATCTGAGATATATCAATACATTTATGCAAGATACGCTGTCGCAAAGTTACATAATCATGAGTGCACTTTATATGGTTTCTTTTTGCTAATATCCTTATTTATAGAATGACAGAAAGCATTTCTATCCTGCTTAAAACTAATTCACACCCTGTTTCTTTTCAGGAAGATTGTACAAATATTTTAGGACATTTTGGTTATGTATTTTATGGAGAAACCAGCTGAGGTGGGGAATCAGCCTCAGTATTCTTCTACTGCTATTACTGGTAGCTTTTGTTGCTCATATGGTGATGTGACTTGTTAAATTTCTTGCAACTTTTTCTGTATGTTGCACATTGTCTCAGACTCTTGATGGTTTTGGTTTGGTTTTATTTGGTTTGATTTCACTGACACTACATATTGCATACAGGTCTGTGATTGTTTTCACTGGACTCTGACTGTGACATCTGCATGCATTCCTGCTTCTTTTTGTTTACCACTGTGGATTCTCTGTGATACCCAAAGTGCCAAAATATTCTCGCTCTTTCATAAATTTCAGCTTGTGACAGGTTGCATCATATTTGCCAGGCAAATAATTTCCTTTTTAGATTTTTATCAAAGACTGTTTTTACAAATGTATGCTTTTATAAAGGTTTTAATCAGTTTCCCAAAATTACATTACTGGCTTTTAAGACTTTGATCAGTTGCAAAATCTACAGTTTTGTCTGTCCTGTATCTAACACTTTGAAAAATAAAATGAAACAAAAATCCAACAGTTAATCCTTTTCTGTGCAGTGAAATAAAAACTATAATATGGTTTCATAATTAGTGTATTAAACTAAATGTAACCTGTGAAAACTTTAAGTAATTCCAGAGCAGTTATTTCCAATACTAGTGTGTCAGAAATGACAGGAACAGCTGAGCTTTCTTTGTAGGTACCCATTGTTTTGAGCCAGAGACCAATGTACTGTTTGGTCTCGATCTAATTGTCCTGTTCTAGTTCTCCTTCACATTTCTTATGACTTTTAATACTAGTTGAGCATCAACAGGATCATTGTTCCTATGGTAAATTTCCTAGATAATATTACTTCTGTTTTTACATCTTACTCAGGCATCATTCTAAATTCCATATTTGTAAAACATTGTTGTTAATAAAGAGCATTCTAAACTAACAGATGTGGGATTTGTCCTCTAGAGCCACATGTTGGTTTGGGGGGGGTTCTCTTTGGTTTGTTTTGTTTTGTTTTTTAGATTCAGACTTCTGAAATTCTAAATGGAGCTGTTCCAGATTGAACCTATCACTAAAGCGCACTACTTAATTATTCAGTTATCTGATCAACACCTATATTTTGGACTATGCCAAGTTTTAGACATCACTACACTGAGAAACATGTGATTTGAGTATACAGCAACTGAGTATACTGCATTTCATATCTCAGTTGTGTATTTAACCAGCAGTACACGTGGAGCAGTTCTGGTTGAAGTGTTTCCGCATCCTGAGGATGCATCTGTATGGTCCCACTTGCATCCACATCTCCCATTTGCCAAGAAAGTAGTTTAACTACCAGGAGATTCAGTGTTCCCAATTAAATATTTTTGCATAATTCATACAGTTAGGTCTATATTGCCCTTTTTGTTGGGACCAAAATAAATTTAGAAATGTGTGTATTGTACAAACAGAAGATGATCATGTACAAATTATGATTATGACTATGACTATGTTGCTAGGTCTTACTGCATGAAGGAAAAGATGTGCACTTATTTTGTCTACAGTTTAACATTGCATAATGATACATTTCTTGGCTACTGTGACAAAGAACAGAAGATTATCTGTCCTGAGTCAGCCAAAGGTCCATCTAGCTTAGTACACTACAGCATGTCTTGAGGAGGATGTAAGAAAGAGTAAGAAGCATGAAAGATACTTCCTCTAACCATTATTGGAGATTTTGTTAAAGTGAAGTTATATAATTACAGTATAATTGCTGCATAATTACTCAGCTAACTGTGCTCATGATGAGATAGCCCCACTCCTTCTTTCATAGGAAGAGTAGCTAATGGATAGAGGGTGTATTCAATTCTGAGTCTCATACATATCTGGGAAGAGGGAAACAGATGTGTCTTAAATACAGAATGCTCTGAATTTCAGAGGGCAAATTGCAGTTGAAGTGTTTTCCATTCATGTTTCATTCAGACTCCAGAACACAAGTTTTCTTAATTCATCAATGCCAGTTATGAGCATGTCTAAGAACTGTACAGTCTTTATATTTTCCTTTTCTATTTTATGGTGTAAGTAATTCCCTATCATAGACTCATCATTTTCTCTTCTCTTTATTATAATCTTCTCTTCCCATAACTTTCCAAACTGGTCAAACTTCTTATACAAAGAAATGAAGGAAATTATTATCTCTTTTCTCACAGATTTAAGGAACAGTAATCACAGTCATGTGAATGAAAAGATCATTGTTGCTCCTGCATTCAATCCAGTTTAGTTCTACTTTGTCTCACTTACAATCTGCTGCCAAGAGTTTTAAAGATCTCTATCAGGCTTCTCCTTTGTGGTTTTTTTTTTTGACTTTCTCTTTTTTTCTTCATTAGCAATCTACTCCATTACATTTTCCTACCTGCACTTATAATTAAAGGTATTAGAAGCTTTGTAGCTACTGCCATTTGGAACAAACCTTGCTTCTCTGCTTCATCAGCTTGCCATCTCATTTTACATTTCAAACATATCTTTTCTCACTTGACTGTTCTTGGTTTTTATCTCTCACTAACATTACTCTTCTCTTTAGATTTATTAACCAACTCTGAAAAACTGGATGTGATGTATATGAATAGAAAGTCATAATATTATAACACGGTAAATATTCAGAAGGATTTGTAACACTATCATGGGTTTTGTTTGGTGGTTTTGTGGGTTTTTTTTAATTGCATACATAGTTTCAATGTGCTAAAATAAAAGGCAGCTGGAGAAAATCAATACCGGCATTATGGTCTCAGTTCAGTTTTGCCCATGTATTTCCTACCAAGTGTCGTTTGAGATGTCCCAGAGTATCCCACCTGGCTCCCAGCTGCCACTTCAGAAAGGTTCTTGTCTCCCACAGTCACACTTGCCAGCTATCTCTGAACCTTTCAGTTAACCTAAGATGTCTCAAAAATACTGTGTTCAGGCAGTTGAACTGTTTTCTAATTACCTAATAAGAATGAACTGAATTGTTCCAGATATCCTTGACTGTACCAAATAGACCCACAATAACTAAAATGAGAGTTAAGACCCCTAATTCATGTGAAGACCTCCAGATGTAAGCTTCTAACTAGAGGTAAGTCTGGAACTGAGTCAGATCCATAATGCAGTTTGTACACTTAAGAATTATTTGTAATTTTGAGAAAGGAAATTCAGAAAAATAAAGAAACTACATGAATTAGCTCTATAGCTACAAGACGGCCTTGACTCATTTTCCCATACTTAGTTATCTGATAACTTTTCTAATATCATTGTTATGGCCTGACCTCCAACTGGAGTTGTGTCAAGACACAGGTTTCTCCTATGTCTTCATCTGTCTGACATACAAATGTCTTAGGTTAAGGAGCTTCAAATGACTAGAGAGACGTGCTTTAATACTAGTCTAGTTTCTGCCTGAGCCATGATCCACTGGAACTTAGGAGAGTACGGGTGCAACAGTATCACTGAAAATACATCCTGCTCAGTAGTTTTAAAAATAGAAATTTCATGTGGGTAGCAGGGAAGGTAACCTTTAAATTTTCAAATTCAGACATTAATGGTACAGGAGATACTGGAATGGCTGGTAAAGTGATAGACCATAGGAAGCTAAGAATAGCTGTGGGTCAGACAATGGGAATTTCTATTATTATATCTTTACCTAAAATGCAAAATGGACAACAATTAAAGGATTATAGTAACTCAATTTTTCCTTTAGTGGAACAAATAACCCTTTTTTAAAAAATTTTTTAATATGTAGCTATATAATATTTCAGGTTTGGAACTGTTTATTTTATGCAGAAAACTTACAATACTGTCCAAAATGAGATATTTTTTTACAAACAGCTCACATTTTAATACATAGACAGCTTATTAAGAGCAAATACTGTACTTCACATATTAGAAATAGTATCTTTATTGATTTAAACAGGAATAACTGTAGATACATTTATATATTCCTTTTTTTAAAATTTTTCTTTTCTTTTTTTTTTTTTTTTTACACTTTGATCTCACATTGGTACTAATTTTCCTTTACAGTCCCTCACAGTTCCACTATTGTGAGGCTTTTTCCTTTTCTAATTTTTCTGTTCCCAAGCTTACTGTCCTTACTAGACCCACTCTAGAATTGCGTTTCTTTTGTTAAGGTCTTTTTTTTCCAAACTGCCTACTCTTGATGCCTTTTTTATCATCAGTTAATCCTATCCTTCTACTCTTTGCTGATGTATCTCAAATATTGACATTACATCTGAAAAGAGCATCTTAAGCTGCCTTTATAACTAGTAGAGAAAAACAGAGCAGGTCTATGGTTAATATTAGCCAACTATACACTGTTATATAGGTGAGATGAATAGAATCCTTGAAGTACCAATTTTTTGCCAACTACTGCTTTTTTTTTCTTTCTTTCTAATTGCTACAGGTCTCCTCTTTTTATTTGGACTCAGTGATAAACAGAAAAAATATTGTGCCAAAATTCAAGATGCCCATCCATTCATCAAGAAAAGATGATATTAAGATCTGACTGGTTTGCAGCCTTAGGACTTTCTTTGAGGTATTAAGCATGCACTGAGAGGTATTTTCAGGGAAAATTCCTTATTTGTAAATTCAGATATGTTTTGTGGTGTGGGGGCCTCAACTGTGTTTTATAAAATAATATAATTTCTTAGGCAAAGTATTAGTTATGTATATATAAAACACTAGCCTGCTTTAAGTTTTAAAAAAATAATTGACATACAAGGACATATACCCTACTTCTGAAACTACACATCCTTATGCTGCAACTTATGCCACAGCAAAGTTCTAAATATTTTACATGTTCACTCCTAATTCCTTTATCAGTATTTCTTCTATTACTCCCTCTTTAGGTAAACTGTACATTTAACAGTAAACAGAGTAGAAAATATGATACTGATGCAAAAGCTGTTGCTAATGACATGATTTGCTCTCAGTCTCATTGTTTTCTGAATAATAACGACAGCTAATTTAAACTTAATGCACAGGCAATTTCTTAGAATATCCATGCCAACAGCTTCAGAAAGACAATGATGCCAAGGCTGAGTTAAGAAAGTGAAGTGCAATTTAGGAGATTTTCAGCCCGCTGAGCAAAGACAAAAATTTTTTCATAAGATGTTACAGTGTTGCAAATGAAAAATCATTCATTATTCACCAAACATACAAACACTTCAAGGACTCACTGTAATTCTAGAATCTTGTTCTATTAAAAGTACTTAGGCATGAATATCTTCAAAATCAGTAAAACAGTGGGGTTTTGTGTACTTGAAATTGAAACTATTGTGTAAAATCTATACTTGGATAAAGCTGTCATTTGTCACATAATTAAAAAAGAAAAAGAAAATCGGCAAGTATGCAGACTAGACTTAAAACAGAAATCAATCATTAAATGATCATACACTACTGTATTTTAAAATTTTGTTTTGTGATATTCTTATTTCTCATTGTTTCAGTAGTGAGTTCTTAGTGTTAATTGTTGGATATTCTAAATCTTGTCTTCCTTAACATAATATAAGTTGAGTGGTGTTGCTGAACTCAGTAAAACTAGAATTTCAAAACAAGGGTAATTGAGAAGCATATCTAGTAAATCAATACAGTAAACCACTTTTTTTTTTTTTTTAATCAACTGTTGTTATATCAGTTTATCTAGAAAAAGCATCAGTGGAAACACTAGGTCTAAAAATTCTGTCCAGTTTTGTTTGCGGTTGTCCATGGCTGCAAAAGAAATACATGGTCCTAAAATTAGCCTATGTTTTGCGGATGAGGAGCATGGTGAACAGGGCCACTAAGTAGTAACTGACTTAGCAGCTAGGATGAAGGAAGAAATGATTTACTATGAGGTTGCAAAGACACTGGAAAAAATTGCCCAGAGAAGTTGTGGATACCCCTTCCCTAGAAACATTCAAGATCAGTTTGGACCAGGTTTTGAGAACATTATTTAGTGGAAGATGTCCCTGCCCATGGCAGGGGTGTCAGAACTAGATGATCTTTAAGAGGCCCTTCCAACCCAAAGTATTCTATGATTCTATGAAAATAATTTGTTATTTGAAAACAAATCCAGGTTTCTGCTTCTGCAGTTTCCTGATAAAAGTGTGCCTACACCTTCAAATTCACCTGCTATTTGGTTAGGCAATGTCAGGCTCTAATTCAACAACTTAAGGGAGCACTGTTTTAGCTATTCCTGTGGATTGACAATGAATATAGGAACCAGGATGACCAAATGAAGCTTTGACAGTAAATGCATGAGAAGGCATGGACAAGATCCCAGAGGAGCTGCTCACACAGCATGGGACTGCTAGAGACAGCATAACCAAAGAAATTACTTGCAGAAGAGTACAGTTCCTAGCACCAGCTGGACAGTACGTCTCCACAAATTAGAGACCTCAACCCTCAAATGAGTGTTCTGAGGGAGGACTTTATCTGTTCAGGTCTCTGACTGCAGGAAATGCCTTGTGCTTCTCTTTGTGTCTGGGGACAACAGCTCCCAAACAGAAACCTTTCAGAGGTGAACAGACACAGGATGATGAATAAAGAACAAATTATCATGATGAAATTCTGATTACATACTAGGAAAAAAAAATCACAGAGGCTCATCAAACACTGGAAAAAGTTGACTAGAGAGGTTGCAGAAACTCCGTCTTCAGAAATAATCAAAATTCAGCTGGGCAAAGTCATGAACAATCTTATCTACCTCTTATCTACCCTACCAAAGCAGGAGTGGAACCAAATGACCTTCAGAGGTCCCCTCAAACTGAAGTTATAATTCTGTGATGGTGGATGATGATTTACAAGACAGTTCTCCTACGGAATCATATAAGGACTTTATAAACACCTTTTTTTTTTTTTTTTTCCCAATTCAGATAGATTTCTGCTAAAAGTCAATGTCATAATCCTAATCAGACAGTTCAGCTGTTCTTTTAATTTACTCTCACTGTTATTAATTGTATTACATATGCCAGTGAAATATCCATGAACAATTTGATACATTCACATAGTAGTAAATCATAACAGACTGAATAGTGATAGTCTGTCTCATAAGAAATCCCTTCAGCTCTTACATCTGAGATTCATGTGGTTATTGAACTGAGGACCAGCAATAATGTATATATTTCTCAAGGGCCTAAACCAGAAAAAGCCCAGAATATGAATCATGTAGTGGTAGAACAACAGCTTAGAAGAATCTTTCCTGGAAGCAAAGAAAGGAGAATGCAGGTTGTCTTGAGCTCTAATTTTTAAGTTACAACCTAATTTTCTTTCATGACTAAAACTACTATTTCAATAGGTAGAAAAAACTTATTTTTCTTCTAAACTGAGTACCTGAATGTAAATGGAAAGCCAATAATAAAAAAAAAAACCAAAAACATATGACATTGATTTTCAGTTCTTGGTTTTTTTCTTAAAAAGATTCCACAAGCTATCATTTCCACTATTCCATGAAAAACATTCCAAAGCAAACAACAGCAAATGAAAAAAACATGTTGATAGCTACCTCTGAAGGAAATCTGTATTGTTTTCTATCTAGCCAATGATGACTGGAAGTGTTTCTGGTCTCTTCACCCTTCAGGAAATCTACTGATCAAACAAAAGTAATAATAATAACAACATTCCTCCCTCCCCAACATCACATTATTATGGTTCTCCTGAAAGCACTCCCAAGTATAGGAAACAATAATAGCTTATGGCAATATCTATTAAAATTTTATTTTCTCAGTAGTCAATGTCCTGGTTTCGGCTGTGATAGAGTTAATTTTCTTCATGGAAGCTAGCATAGTGCTGTGCTTTGGATTTAGTGCTAGAAGAATGTTGATAACACACTGATGTTGCCAAGTAGTGCTCAGACTACTCAAGGACTTTTTGAGCTTCTCCTGCTTGGTCAGGTGCATAACAAGCTGGGAGAGAGCACAGCTAGGACAGCTAACCCAAACTGACCAAAGAGCTATTCCATACCATATAACGTCATACTTGGGGGTCCTTAGTTGGTCAGTCGGTCGCGGGGAGAGTGATCGCTGCTTGGGGGGAGCGATCGCGGCTCGGGACGGGCTGGGCATTGGTCAGCGGGTGGTGAGCAATTGCATTGTGCATCACTTGTTTTATATATCCTGTATATTTTCTTACCATTATTATTATTGTTATTCTTCTCTCTTATTAAGCTGTCTCTATCTGAACCCACAGGTCTTACTTTTTTTTTCTTTTCTCCAATTCTCTCCCCCATCCCACTGAGGGGGGGGGGGGGAGTGAGTGAGCGGCTGTGTGGTGCTTAGTTGCCAGCCGGGTTAAACCACGACAGTCAATTAGATAATTTGTGCTTACAGAAAACTGTCTTACTTTAGCTCTTTACCAGAAACTAAGTTTATGGGGAAATTGCATTGTTAAGGTTTGCTAAAATGTAAATGTGAAGCTATATACTGATAGAATTTCTTAATAAAATCACCTGTTGTGGAAGAAATTGAGCTGATAGTCTGAACCAGGGATGACATGAAGATCAGAAAATTAAAAAGGAGATTTCTTCTTTGTCTAGAAAAGACAACATAAATAAATAAAGAATTAAGTGGAAAAGGCATCCAGTGAAAGTAATGAAGCTGCAGTAAAGAATAAGTAACACAAAGGTATCACCAGAGTATTAATTTAATGACAAGTACCAGTGCTCAAGGATTTAATAACACTTTTCTTATGTTGGTATCAAGATATTTTGCAACGATGACCTGAGCATGCATCTCATATTCTAGCTAGCAATAAAGGTATTTCTTTCCAATAAAAAAGAAAAATCAATTGTCCAGTGCCATTCAAGACCACCAACATGTCTAAGACTGGACCGCAGGCAATCCTGAGTGACTTTCTTGTGTCTTGTGCAACCCACACATCTCCTGGTCCACTTCGCATTGCTTGATTATACAAGATTTGCTGGAGGTAAACCAACTCTTCAGGGCTCTAAATCTTAGAACATATGTGCTGCCTGATTTTCTGTTGTATATCTGTTCTGAGGTATCCAGTTATTAGGATAGAACATTTTTTCTTGGATGCCCGGGAATCTGCCTTTAATAGGGGTAAATCTCAGGTTCTGTTCATCATTATTGACTTCCAGTTGCTTCTGGGTTATTCCTGATTGTATGATCATGATCAGAGATCTATGAATAATAAAATAATATATAATATATAGAAAGAATAATAGAATCTCACAGTATGATATTTGCATATGCGATAGGATATCTCTGGGTTAAAAACAGTGTTATGGAGACACTTGTACACTTTGCAAAGGAAGAAATTGTCCCTGTAAAAATTCAGGACACAAAATATAATACTGATAAAATTATCAGAATTAGACTATATTTCACTATTCCCCTCTCTTTTGGTGTATAAACACAGATAGCATTCCCTCAGTCTAAGGGCCATCCCTCTAAAATGTCCATTGAGTTAATTTAGGCCATGACTTTGGGCTCCATCTGTCATAACGGTCTTTCAGGGCAGGAGAGATGGTGTGTGGTGTTTCATGCTGAAGCCAGTTCTGTTTCCATCGCTGCTGTACTTTGCTCAGTTTCATCAAAGTTCATTCTTTATTAATCTGGGTGATTCTTACTGTAATACTGTTGATACAGTAATCATAAAAGTTATGACATACAGTATTATACAGCATTTGACATCATACCATTCAGTTCATTGGCTGTCCTCACCCAAAATAAAGTCCCCTTGAGGTACACATTGGAATTCCCCATCCTTCTGCATCACCCACCAAGTGCACCCAGGTCCTTGAGGAAAAGCAATCCCATGGATGGGTTTGCCTTTACCCAAGGCAGGACTAACCAGACTGTCTTCCCCAGCATATTTTTTACGTGCACTACAGGGACTTTATCCCCTTCTACAGTACATAAGAGGTTTGATTGGGCAGGGCCAGCTCAGTTGGCTGATCCTCTAGTGTTGACTCATCAGGTGGCTTTTGCTGAATGTGCATCCCAATGTTTGAATGTCCCACCACCCATTGGTCCCAGTGTAGTCTATAACAGTTCATTGTATCACTTGATTTTCCTGGAGGCTGGTGAATGATAGGGGATGTGATATACCCACTCAATGCCATGCTCTTTGGCCCAGGTGTCCATGAGGTTGTTTTGGAAATGTGTTCCGTTGTGTGACTCAATTCTTTCTGGGGTGCCGTGTCACCATAGGACTTGTTTTTCAAGGCCCAGGATAGTGTTCCAGGTAGTGGCATGGAGCACAGAATATGTCACCAGACATTTGGTTCCACAATGTTCCAACATTGCTTCCACCATGGTAAGCACATGGCACTTGCTTTGGGGGGGGTGGGTTGTGGGAGTGTGATATAATCAATCTGCCAGGCCTCCCCATATTTATATTTCAGCCATCGTCCTCTATACCAGAGAGGCTTTAACTGCTTGGCTTGTTTGATCACAAGGCGTGTTTCACATCCATGGATGACCTGTCCAATAGTGTCCATGGTCAAGTCTACCCACCAGTCATGAGCCCATCTATATGTTGCATTTCTTCCTTGATGGCCTGAGGTGTCATGGGCCCACCAAGCTAGAAATAATTCACCCTTGTGTTGCCAGTCCAGATCCACCTGAGCCTCTTCAATCTTAACAGCCTGATCCACCTGCTGGTTGTTCTGATGTACTTCAGTGACCCAGCTCTTGCATACATGAGCATCTATGTGATGCACCTTTACAACCAGGTTCTCTACCTGGGCAGCAATATCTTGCCACGGTGTGGCAGCCCAGATGGGTGTGCCTCTGCACTGCCACTTGCTCTGCTTCCATTATAATGACCCCGACAAGGCATTTGCCACCATCCATGAGTCAGTATAGAGACAGAGCGCTGGCCACTTTTCTCGGTCAACAATGTCTAAAGCCAGCTGTATGGCCTTTACTTTTGCAAACTGACTTGATTCACCTTCTCCTTCAGTGGTTTCTGCAACTTGTCCTATAGGACTCCATACAGAAACTTTTCATCTCCAATGCTTGCCCACAAGATGACAGGGCATATTGCTTCTCATTTTCTGGCAATTTATTATACAGTGGGGCCTCTTCAGCACATGCCTGGTGATATTCTGAAATCTTTGCCTTCTGGCCAGTCTATGATCACTTCCAAGATTCCTGGGTGACTGGGGTTTTCTATTCGAGCCTGTTGTGTCATCAGTGTGACCCTCTTACTCCACGTAGCATCAGTTGCATGATGTGTACAGGGGACCCTCCCTTTGAACATCCATCCCAGCATTGGCAGTCGGGGTGCCAGGAGGAGCTGTGCTTCAGTACCAACCACTTCTGAAACAGCTCGAACTCCTTCATACATTGCCAATATCTCTGTCTCAGTTGGAGTGTAGCGGGCCTCAGGTCCTCTGTATGCCTGACTCCAAAACCCTAGGGGTTGACCTCTAGTCTCCCTTGGTGCTTTCTGCCAGAGGCTCCAGGTAGGGCCTTTTTTCCCAGCTTCCGTGTAGAGCACATTAGGTACATCTTGTCCTGCCTGGACCGGCCCAAGGGCTACTGCATGAACTATCCCCCATTTAATTTGTTCAAATGTTTTTCATTGCCCAGGGTCGCATGTGAAACAATTTTTCTTCCGGGTCACTTAATAGGGAGCACTTCTGTTCAGACTGTAATTTGAATATGCATTCTCCCAAACCCCACAACGCCTAAGAAAGCTTGTGTTTCCTTTTTGCTAGTTGGTGGGGACATAGCTGTTATTTTGTTGATCACATCCAGTGGGAAACCAGGACAGATGAATATAAAAAAGAGACTTAGAGATACATTAGTTCAAGAAGATGGAGGGCAATTACTAAAATACTGGTTTTTTTATTTATTAGTTTAATATTATATATGTGTGAGGGAGTAACTTTTTTGCTTTCCTTTGATACAATAGCTGTATGAGCCACCAAGATGAGGAAGAATACTGAAGAAGGAGGCATTGCTGCAATTGCTGCACTTGTGATAGAAAAGGCTGCCAGGGTGGTTTTAAATTTATGCAAGCTGGAAGTACCAGTTTTACAAACATTCCAGTGAATTCTCACATGTGGTCTGTATATGTGTCTGTGTGTGTTTATTTTTTTATGACTTTTTATTGTGAGCGTTGGGGGGATGAAGGATTGTGATCTGTCTCCTCTACTCTAATATTGTGTGAAAATAACATTCAAGTTTCTCTTCTATGCTGTCTGCATCTTCAAAAAAAAAAAAAGAAAGAACCAAATGGAAAGAAATGGTCTATGCTCACTTCCTGTTAACTGCAGCACCTGAACGAGATAAAAAGAAAAAATTCTCTGGCTTGATGTTATGGGCCTCTCAATTTTGCAGCCATTCATGCATAGGTGTTTCTTGCTGCATTCTAAGGGAATCCCATAACAAGACTCTTTTCCACCTGCCTGCTGCAGTACCTGATACAGATTTCTGGATCTGGAAGTCAGGAGTGTTGATTACTGACCCATGCTCCTGCAATGTATGTATGCTTGGCCTTAGAGATTCATCAGATGAGTATCTCTTCATACACCATAAGGGAGCTCCTGCCTGGATCTAGTCCAGATGAACAGTTGTGTGATGGTGAAGCACACACACTGTGGTGAGGAAATATAAAACTAAATCCAGATGTACTTAAAGCTGAGGAGAAATAAAATGACTACCATGAGCCCAGCAAAGAACTGAGAGTGGTGACAATGCAGTGTAATCCTGCCCCCTGCAATGGTCGCTCTTAGGTGGGACCCAGAGGAACACTGGTAAGAGTAAGCATAACTTCAGGGAAAAGGAATGGATACTTTAGAGACACTTTTGTAAGGTGGGGAAAACACCAACCAACCAAACAAACAAACAAAAATAAAAAAAAAAATCAGAAAAAACCTTCCATACCTGTTTAACTCCTTTTAATAAGACTTTTCTGAATTAATCAGGAAATTTTTATTATTAGACTATTCAATCATTAACTAGACAATTAATTCTAGGTTCCATGCATAAGGTGTGCTCTGTTTGATTTGTGAGTGGAACACTAGGAACGTCAATAAGAAGTTAAAAGTCCAAATTTAGTATTTCATTTTATTCCTCACAAGGCAGATGAACTTTCAAAGAATGTTATTTAATTGATAGAATGGACAAATTTTTTATAAAGTTGAGTTAAAAGGCATTCAGGTCTGTACCTTCTTTCTAGCTCATTTTTTTCTGGAGGAAAAAAGGAAAAAAAAAAGCAACCCCAGATTTATCTGCCTTTAATGCAGGCATAGTATTTGTCTTCCTGATAAATTAATGTTGAATTATTTAATAAACATTATTGCACTTAATATGCTTGCAACCTTTTTTTAAGTAGTAAGGAAATGATGAATACTAACAATCATACAGATGAGGAAAGAGTAATATTTGAACTCGAATGTTCTAATAATGTTACCTTGAAAACTGGGATTAGAATTGTTTTCACAGCTTTACAAATATCAGTATCTGTAACTAATGTACCATTCCTAATGAACTTATATGAAATAATAATTGCTTTATGACACAATATTTAAAACCTAAATAACAGGTAGTAAATGGTAGTACTCTCACTGTAATTAAATAGGAATTAACCTGTGTTGTTCTAATGAACTCTGGAAAAGGAATCATTATTTTGTCACATTCATAATTATCCAATCAAAACCACAATCACTATATATTTATTTATTATTATTATTTTTATTATATTTTATCTTTGAGATTCTGTTGATTTCAGTGGAAGTTAATCACAAACATTTCTGAAAATCCCACAATAAATTGTATTCAGTCTGTACTGTGACACCTAAAGAGATTTCTGAGAGACTGGACATAAGTGATACTGGGTTCTGTTTTCCTTATATTCTACATATATTTGTTATTAAAAATTCATTAGACAAAATGCATGCTTAGTAATACCAACTATCATAAGAACCTCATCTCACCCTATTTATTACAATAACGAACTCATTGGTGTAATAGAAAATTCCATCACAGTGTGTTTTTCCTCTCTCTGATCTTAGATTCATTTCTGCACAGGAGGTAATTTTCAGTGAGGAGATCACTTAGACTGTGACTCAAAGCATGACATGAGCTGATGAGAGGTATATTGCTCTGGAACACTTGCATAAAATGTTTAAACATTATATGGGTATACACAGCATAAGACATAAATTATATTTCTTGAAGAAGTACATTAAACATCTGGGAATCATGTATAGAAGAGCTTTGCATGTGCCGCCTCCGAGTGAAGTGCTTAAATTAATCAGGCCACCTGTTTTGTCAGAGCATATAATCCAACATTTCCTAAAAAAAATCTGTAGGTAGCACCCCGAGCAGAACGTGGGAACATCAAATAATTAAGGAACTCAGAAATTTGTAAAGTGAGTTATCTGCTTTGTTTTACCATTCTACCATGCTTTGCATATCTCAGCATAGGCACATGAATCACTGTATAAGAAAACAGTATGGAGAAAGATGAGATGGAGAAAACAACACGGAAAACACTGGCACATGTAGTATAATATATACTATGACCCATGAACAGTACATACTCACTTCTGACACATAAAATAGCTCTGCAGCTGATGCTGTCATGGGATATGATGGTAAGACAGCTTTAAAGAAACTCTGACACCATCTCTACAAAGTCAGCAGGGAAAGATGCAGTCTACAGCATTACAGAAAAATGGTCGTGTTCTATAGGTCTGGAGTTTGGATATATTATATTTTTTTTTCCCCAAACCATTGATTTTTACCTGGACACAGAAGTTAGGATCTATTACATAAACCCCTTCATACTTCAAAAATAATATAATAATCTGACAACGTTATTTAATAATTTTGTAGAGTGATCATGGTAATTGATTATGATCCCATGAAAATTTTGAACAGTTTATTTATGTTTATGTAAAAAAGAGTGTGAGTCCCTACCTAATTCCTATATGCAGAGTACTTAACAGCATAATTTATCAAGAGTTTTCATGTCAACTATTTAGAAATCTGAGCAGTTTGTCACAACTCAACTTGCTTTTCAATTGTTCATTAACACATTTTTTCCTCATTTAGAGCAGTCTCTGAAACCTCACCACCACCTGTAATAATGTGAAAAATTCTAAAGAGGAATCTAACTTGGGTATATCAATACAGTATTTATTTTGCACAAGAATTAACTGATGAAAAAATACTGTCAAAACGTAAAGAGCAAATTAAAGAAAAATGTTTTAAAGGGATAGTGTCATCTTTAGGGAGGAATTTAGGACTTTTAAATTAAACAGACTATTTTATTCTACATTAGGCTAGAATAAGCTGGTTTGGTTAAACATTAAAAAATCATGATTTTTGAGAAACGGTACTATTTGGTAGACTTAGCACATCATCAAAATAATAGAGGTAGATTTCTGGTATTCACATATAAAATTATATAGCAATGTTAAACTATTTCTTCCATCTGTGTGAGTGTAGGAATGTTACCATCATAATTAAGGACAAGGAAAAGGACTAAGAAATTAGTTACTTGGTTCTTACGTACTTAATTACCTTTTCAAGTGAGTTCTAAAAAGTTGCTTTAATGTAGTAGTTTGAATGCATATATCTCTTAGAAAACACATTCCCTCTACTGTTTTCATAAGCACAACTTTTTTTTTTCTTTTTAGCATATACTTTATTAATAAATTGATACAGAGAAGTGTTATCCTTAAACCAATAGAAAAGTAACAAGCAAATATAATACATGAAGATCTAGAAGAGAAGTGCCAAGACATATCGCTGTATGGATGTTTGACACTACAGAGGAGCCTTGATCTGAGTTGGATGCGCAGGCTTAATTAAGTTCACAGGTTTTTATAATTGATGCTTAGGAAGAGTTACGTACTTCAAGAAGAAGCAGGTTCACTTCATTGCAGTCTTTATTTTCAGAGTATTATCTTGAGAAAGTACCTAATAAAGTGCTAATAAAGCCACGAGGTGCCAGACTAGTTTGAATCATGTCTGACCAACATGGGACAGAGGCTGAGTGAAAGTGTCCATGAGTCCTCTGAAATGCTATCCAAAGCATCTGAAATTCATAAAACACGTCCATCTATCTTGTGTCATAGTTCATACTAAATATGAGGAAATGTAACAAGGATGATTCCTAAGGATTAGGAATTTACTGGACCAGAAAAGGAATATTTCTTACTGAACCAGAAAGAGAAGGAGAGCTTTTGAGTGAAAGTAAGTATAGATAATTATTCATGCCTATTCCAGAGACTTTTAGTTCAATATGCCATGTCTATATATAGGAAGACCTAGCAGAAGGTGACTGCAAACTAGATATCCTGGTTTCGGCTGGGATAGAGTTAATTTTCTTCATAGAAGCTAGCATAGTGCTGTGTTTTGGATTCAGTACTACAAGAATGTTGATAACACACTGATGGTTTTAGTTGTTGCTAAGTAGTGCTCAGACTACTCAAGGACTTTTTGAGCTTCTCCTGCTCGGCCAGGTGCATAACAAGCTGGGAGTACAGCACAGCTAGGACAGCTAACCCAAACTGACCAAAGAGCTATTCCATACCATATAACATCATGCTTGGGGGGGTTAGTCAGTCGGTTGCAGCGAGAGTGATCACAGCTCAGGGAGTGATCACTGCTCAGCATGGGCTGGGCATTGGTCGGTGGGTGGTGAACAATTGCGTTGTGCATCATTCATTTTGTATATTCTGTATATTCTCTTACCATTCTCATTATTACTATTATTATTATTTTCTCTTATTAAACTGTCTCTATCTCAGCCCACGGCTCTAACCTTTTTTTTTCCTTCCTGATTCTCTCCCCCATCCCACTGAGGGAGGGGGCGAGTGAGCGAGCAGCTGCATGGTGCTTAGTTGCCAGCCGGGTTAAACCATGACACCAGGATTTCTTTACACCAGGTAATTCCCTAACAAATAGACTGTAGAGTAGCATACTCTTCCTGTTTCTTTTGGGGCCCTATAAAACTTATGTGAAATGCCATAGGCTCAGTAAGATAGGTGGAAGTATTCTCAGTTCCTGTGAACTGCCTCCAGCCTGGAGGGTTAAAAGTCCACCAACAGAGGAAAGAACTGAATGCAGAATTTCTGTTTGCTCGGTGAGCTATGATCACCACATCTGCCATATATATATATACACATATTTTTTAAGTGACAGCCTTCTCTGTATTTCACAGGGATCTTTATAAGGCCCCTCACAGGACTCAGGTAGAAGTATAATTGTTTAATAGATTTTAGTATAACTTAACATTAAGATCATTAGGTCTGTTAAAACTGCACAAAGGTCAAATAAGAAGAACCAGACAGATGTTGAACAGGGAAACAGAGAACTGAAGTTTGAGATACACAAGTAAATGTCACTTAAGTCCCACTTCAAGTACCTCTGTTCTCACCGGATCCTGCCCCAAGGCATATCATTACCTATTCCCTGATGTCAAAGTTTCTATTCATCTTTCTGCAATTCTACTTTCCATTTGCTTTAACTGCTTTAAATGTGGCAAAATCACTTTAGGGATGAAAGTAAAATAATGCATATGAAATCAATTGGCATAACACATGGAAATTATGACACATTCCTCAGAGGGGCTGAAGGTTAAGAGCTAAATTAAACTTTTCTTTTTTGTTCTTGTTGTGGTAACAGGGGGGAGGGAAGGCAGTGCCAACAGCTGGATCAAAATCAATAACAGCATCTGCTACTGAGCTAGCCAGAATCTTCCCTAGATATTTTTTTTATTCAAAAAGAGGAGCAGATATTTATCCTGTAAGCTGGGGGAGAATCAAAGTATTCTCAGAGCTCTGATACAACATCATAATTACGATTGACAATTAATTCCTTGTCTGTGATAGAGAAACCCTTACTGAAATAAAATCAAACAAGGAAAGAGACTTTTATTTATGACAATAATACAGAAAATGACCATTACCCATGCTTCCTCTGGAATCAGGTTTGTTTCCTGTACTGGTTTTGGCTGGGATAGGGTTAGTTTTCTTCATAGCAGCCTGTATAGTGCTATGTTTTGGATCTGTGACCAAAAGAGTGTTGATTACACACCAGTGTTTTAGTTATTCCTTACACAGCATCAAGGCCTTTTCTGCTCCTCAGCCCACCCCACCAGTGAGTAGGCTGGGGGTGCACAAGGAATTGAGAGGGGACACAGCTGGGACAGCTGACCCCAAATGGCCAGAGGGATATCATATACCATATAATGTCATGCTCAGCAATAAAGACTTGGTGAAAAAGAAGGAAGGGGGGGATGTTTGGAGAGATGGTGTTTGTCTTCCCAAGGAACTGTAACGTGTGGAGCCCTGCTTTTCTGGAGATGGCTGAACACCTGCCTGATGATGGGAAGTAGTGAATGAATTCCTTGCTTTGCTTTGCTTGTGCATGAGGTTTTTGCTTTACTTAATGAACTGTCTTTATCTCAACCCACGAGTTTTCTCACTTTACTCTGCCAATTCTCTCCCCCATCCCACTGGGGGGAATGAATGAGTGGCTGTGTGGGTCTGAGCTGCCTGCTGGGGTTAAATCACAACAGGCCCTCAACTGCTGCAAAGTCTCTAGTACAGCAATGTCTGTCAGATGCAGCAGTGCACCTATAACCTCTTCCATGCAGTTGCCAACCTTGGAACATTGTCTTCAGCTACCACAGAATATCTGTATGTTCCAAAATCTTTATTCCTTGCAGACACAACTACAGTTTTTGCTAAAAATAGATCTAAATAGAAAATACTATTTATTCATTTATTTTAAAATAAATAAAATTTTTAAAAAAATCAAAATATTCTGATACATAATATTTAATCTGTGAAAATATTTTTATACTTACATGGTGGAAAATTGGCCAAAGCTCTTGAATGAAACACATTTTATAAATTGTAAGTACAAGAAGAATAAACTAAAATAAATATATATATTTTTAGCGTAACTGTAGCAGAATCTTACAAACCCTGTAAATAAAAGTGCATGTGTTTCATGGTTGTATTTACTTGCACTTGCAATGATGACAGCTAACCACATATTAGGCCATTTTTTCAAGGGTATAGTGCAGCCAGTATATCAAGGGAAGTGGTTATTCCCATTGTCCTGGTACTTAAGAGGCTGGAATACTGCAATGTGGTTGGAAAAATGTGGCCCATTTTGGATGCCACAGAATAAGACAGATGTTGACAAACTAGACACAGTGCAAGGAAAGGCCTAAGGAAACTATGTCTGACTGAAGAATAAAAAGCTAAAAGAGGGGATTGACCTATAGTCTTCAGTTACATAAATCAAGGCTATAGTATAAAAGAGTTTCTCATGTGAAGTACATAACAGAAGGACAATAAGGAACATAATGCAATAAACAAAAATTGTGGCTGACCCTGAGGAGAAAATTCTTCACAGTGGAAGAGGCTGAACATCGGAGGAGGTTGCCCAGAAGGGCTGTGAAATCTCCACCCTTGCAGGTTTTCATAACTCAGCTAGAGAAGACACTGGGCAACCTGATCTAACTTTGAAATTAGCTCTGCTTTGAGCAAGAGGTTGGATTAGGTAACCTTCAATTATCCCTTCCAATTTTAATCTGTCAATAATCCTCTGATTCTAAACAAAATTTAATTCATTGCCTGATGGTACCTTCCATTTATTGGCAGTGTAGACAGCTAAGCTTCCTAGATGCTGTCTGTAGGAAAATCATGCTTTTGATCTACAAGCAACATGAGTTGCCTGTAATTTTGCCAATTTTAAACCATTTAGACTCATTCCTACTCTGTATTTGCCTTATGATGTATCAGTGAGTGCAACTTTTTATTAGAAAGAGCTAGTTTACACTTCAAGAAAAAAACCTAAAAATATACCTTAAATTTGATCTCTAAAAATATGCAATTTATTTCTGTTCAGTAGAATTTTTTTAATGTTCGCTTGATAGCTGAAAAATAGATTTATTAAAACCCCCTAGATTTTCACTAAGTAATAGAGATTTCTGAATAGGAGTTGGAAGGGAACTGTAATATGAAGAGATGTATGGGCCTGGGTAGCAGGGAAGATCAGGAAAAATACGAGAGGGATAGGAGCAGACAGTGGGAATGGCAAAGTTTAGTAGAGAGAGAGGAGCTGATTGTGGAAGAGGGTACTCAAGTACAGCAATGAAGGAGACATGCAGACATCAAATTAGGCATAGGCAGGAGATAACAAATATGTAATAAAACCCAGGGAGTGGATGGACCAAGCATGAGATTGTGGGAATAACCATAAAAAGGAAAAACAGGAACGAGCTCTGACAATATAAAGGTAGTGTCAGAAGACAGATGACAGTAATAAGAAGGGTGGCAGTCTATGACATCAGACAAACTTCTTTCCAGACCTTCAGTTGGAAAATATCATTCCTGAATTCAGTGTTCCCTTTTAATTTTATAAAATATCTGTGACACTGACTTACAATTGAGTGTCTCCATCCTTCTGTGATGCTAGGCTAATGGAGAAGTTAACAGCCACCTTACTGCTATATTTTACTCAATTAGTTCATATGAAAAAGGATCTGAAATTCTTGTAGAGATCTCAAGCCTGTTGATGACTTCAGGGGGAGCCTACTATTTTTCTATGCTATGATTTTCCCCTCTATTTTTTTATGCATAAAAATGATACATTAGTGAATATTAAGTTACAAAGCTATCAAAAAGTAAGGAAAAACAGAATTAGAAGCTGACTGTCCTATAGGGAAAAATAGCTTCTAATGGTATTATTATGCCACATTCCGTGATGTTTATCTGCCTGGGGACTGAATTATATTTGCAGGTGTAACCTTTATTCTCACATTTCCTAGACATCTTAATGATTCATTTTTCAAGATTTGTATTCTTTTAACTACATACCTATATGGACATACCCTTAACATGAACATATGAAATTCATAATTAATTCAGCTTTAGGCTATTTCCCATTTCCCATTACAATTACTCATCAGTACACTGAATTGTTAAGGTTTCGAATATTATCATAACCAGAAAAGTAGTAGTAGCACATCCTGAGTATAGGTAGATGGTTATACAGTCATAGCTTATCAGAACATTCCACAAGGACACTTAAAAATTGCTTCATATTTTCAGAAAGTGTCTGTTTATTTCTAAACATGTTATGTTTCTTCAATGTATGGTTTTATTTCATTTTCATTTATAAGCGGTTTATTAATTTATTAAAGATAATATTAATTGCCATAGCTCAAGAATGGCATATATAAATCTTTTCTGTGAGAAAAAAAAATCTTAAAATATTGATGGTATTTTTCATCACAATAACAGTAAACACTGTTTGCACAACAAACAAACATTGCAATTAAGTACAATAGTCTTTTGTGACTATACTTTCTCTTTTTTTAATTACAAAGTCTATATTCATTTAGAGCTTTTTACCTCATTCTTGGGAAAATGTTATAGTTTAGTAGGAAAAGACTTTAAAGACATTTTGTTCTCCATACAGGTGTTAAAGCTGCAAAAGGCTGTATCACTTCCACTTGACAATCTTAAAACTGAGTTAGCTATTTTCTGCATAAAATATTGTTTCTTATCTAAAACATAACTGCACAATTTCCTGAGAAAAATAAAAACTTTTCATTTACATTAACTGTAAAGATTTGAGGGGAGAAGTTTACCTCAGAGAGGAATAGATGTGGTTTTTAACATCAAGGAAAATGTTGCAAATATAAAACATGCATACCAGCATAATACTGGCAGCTGCTGAAACATACGTAGTTGTAAATTATATATGTCCTTGCTTGAAGACTTATTTTGGTCTTCATCAATAATGAGTAATTATCTGAAAAAGTTCTCACATCAAATGAACATATTTTATAAAATAAAAAGAACAAATGTCAGTCTATGGATTTTTTTTTAATACAGTTCACTATTATACAGTTACATGCAAATGAAGGAAACCCTTATTTCCTTGGGATTTCCTCCCTACCCAAGGTATCAGAGCTTAAGTTACTCTGTTGCTATTTAACAAGGAGAGATATCTAATTGTGAACATATTTACACTTTTTCTTTCTTCATGAAACCATATAGAATATGATCCACATTTCTTGAACCCAGTACATTTTTTTCTTTCACTAGCTTACTTGTTTCTCAAATAGCAAGAAAGTAGGTATCACAAGAGAAAACTTTCCTTGTTCAAAAGGTTGGTCTTCCAGAGCTTTGGGACAGAAGAACATGTATGTAGGTTTTTCATTCTGGGAAGTCTATTATATATTAAATTTGCCAAACAGCTGTAGAACTCTGATAACTGAAATGCAGGCTTTGAAGTTTTTTTACTTAACCTGTGCCCAGATAGTTTATTCCTAATCATTATTTTTTTTATTCATACAAGCTCAGAATATTTGCAACATTAAAGTTATACCTATTTTATTAGTCATACCTTTGTTATTAAAATTATGCTTAAGATATTCTCAGACCTGGTTCAAGTTCTGTTTAGGAGGAATGTATACAACTTTCTTAAATGATGCATTGACCAAAGGAACAGTAATAAAGGGAGAGGAATAACAGGAGAGGACTATTTTCTATTTATTTTGGGGTAACTGAGATAGCACCGCTGTCCTGGTGATGTTAAAAACCATTCATAACTCCATAGCTTATTAATATTTCCATTCACCATTATAAATTCTTACTAGATACTTGCCTACTTTGGGGTAAACTTTTCAAATGACTTGGGAAACAACATTGTATGTATATGCAAAACAGACATTCTTGTGCAACTGGTCTCCATAGACTTCATCATTGGAGAGAGAGGGAGCCTCATTCAAGGGCTATTCAAGAGTTTAGTTTTAGATGTTCTGGATCCCTCTCTAGAACAACTGACTTCACTAACCATAGAGGAATTTTAAGGTACCAAACCTCTGTAGTAAACTTTTGTCTCCTCAAGATACAAGTAAGGACCTAAGGCTAGATCTAAAAAGGATTTCAGCATTGCAGTACTAACCATTGTAGCACTCAAATTTCAGTCATATTTCTACAGCATTTACTTTAGCAGAATGACAAAAAATAATAATGGAGAGTAACCTACTCCCTTGCTCAGTAATTAGATCACACATTCAGAGAGCAGAAAAAGACAGATTAGGTCTCTTCTAAATATACAAAGATTCAAAGACGTGTTTCTCCTCTAGAAACTGTCTGAAATGTGAATGAGAATCTCTTACTTCCCACTGAAATGTTGTGATTTTCCTGCAGGATGTTCAAAATTAACAGATGTCACAGATTATAATTATTTGAAAATTAGGGCTCTAGCTGTGAATGGAGAATCATAGAGTTTGTGTCATCCTTTTCAGATTGTAGTTAACTAGATAAACGGACTGTTATCTAAAATGTTTATGGGTTTACCCTAGGTTAATCATGCTGCGTTCAGATGTAAGAAACATAGACATAGTCAGGGTGATTCACCCAATCCCAAAATAAGTGATGAAACAGACAAAAGGAACAAAACTCTGGATGAAGACTCATGGCAACAAAGAGTTCAGAAGACTATTTTATACCAGATATTTCACTTTTAAATGGCTGAAGACAGATAAGTTCTAAATGTAGCTAGTTTTTACAGTAAATAAAGAGAAATAAGCAGTTCTGTGGCACAATTTGCCTCATCCAGAAATAAATGATCAAACTATGTGAGATGAACAATGTCACAACAGTACCTATTTCCATAACCTGATAGAACTGAGAAAGGAGTCAAGGTTAATTAACTCAGATGTAGATGGTTATTCCATAGATATCTCCATTTCTTTTGTAATTTATTCTGCCCTACAAGACTTGTGACTTAGCAAGAGCTTGGGTTTTAATCTAGCAGAGTTTAGAATGTTATTGACAATATTTATGTAAATGCTACTGAATATTATATAGTTTTGGAAGGTTTACCACACCTGTTGAGTAGCATGATGTTAATTGAATCTCTTTAATTTCTGTCTCTGAAGTTGATTATTTTGTGAAATTACATGCAAACATGACATTTGTGCTCATCATGTCCTCTAAAGACATTATTTATGTCGATATTTTGAGTGAATAGTGATCTCCTCTACTGCATGATGGGTCTAGAGGCTTATTTGTACTTCTCAGTAATGACAGGATGAAGTATGATGAGTTCATTAATTGCAGATTTATTCGACCTGTTGCTACTGACAAGAAATATATTAAAACCTTTATTATAATGCTTCCATTTTCTCATCTCATAGATACTGCCTTATATAGTATGACTGTCTAATTTACTTTTACTGGTACTTTTTGCTGATAACTTTTGCTGCTCCAGCCTACCATTTTTTGTTTGTTTCTGAAAATAATGGTAAGTATATAAGAATATTTAAATATTAGACTGAGCAGCACCACAGAAGATGAAGAAAAGGCTGAGAGGAGTTTCACAGAGACCTTGCAGAGATAAGGTCCTGAACCCTCAACTGCGTATAAAAGGGGAAGACCAGATTAAGCATGAGACAGAAGTTCCTGAGATGGAGGAAATCTAGAAGATTATGACTTCTGACAAGAGGAAAAAATCTGCCTTCTCCTCCCACAGATATTCAGATTCATAGGTTTTGTGACCCTGGAGCAAAGAAGGGGGAAGAAGCTATGTCTGAGCAGGTGTAAGAGTCAGATGAGAACTGGTAATTGCAATTACTTGGAGAAAAACCCATGTGCCAACCTGACTTTTGTCCCTAGGTTTGCTGCTTTTCTCAGGTGCTCAGAATGGGGATGTTACAGAGAAGCTGATAAAGCTCATCTGGCCTTTCTATTATCAGACACTGCAGGTTATCCATGTAGGTACCAATAATAATGCTGGGAGAAACTTCTGGTGTAACCAAAACAACTATTTATCTCTAGGAATAAAAATGAAGGAGAGCATAGTGGTCCAGGTGATTTCTTCTCCATCCTGTTGGTAAAAGGGAAAGACCTGGGAAGGAGCAGATAGATCCTATGGGTCAGTACATGGTTGGCTGCACAGTTCATGTTGTCAGTGGTGATTTAGTGTTTGTGATCCTGGGACACCCTTTGAGGATGAAGGAGTGCTGGGGAGAGACACCTGATCCATACTCCTGAAAGAGCAGTTCAAATTATGGAGTTCTTCTGTAGAACTGACTACCAGCTGGTTGACAGTTTGTGGACCTCAGAATCAGAGAAAAAGTAAGTAAAAGTGACATCACGGTGGACATTTTTTACAGTTCACTTCATTAGAGTATGGAGGTGTATTAAGTATTTAAAGAGCCTAATGAAATTTTGCCCATGCATATAAAGGTAACGTTAGAGAAAAAAAAGCTCACTTACACATAAAATATGCAAGAATGGTAAGAGGAACATATACTGCTCCATTATTTAGTAAAGGGCCAAACAAGGAAAACGTGGGCAAGCTACTGAGTGGGAGGCTGATCTAGTGGCAGCAGACTCATGTAAGGCTAAGCTCATAGTTTCTTTGCTCTTTCTTTTCACCAACAAGCTCACCCAGGCCTCTGTGTTTAATGGCAGGGATCAAAGTGGAGAAGAATAAGAGCAGTGGATGAGGATCGAGTCAGGGATTATTAAAGATAACCTGAGCCATAACAAGTCCATCAGACCCTTTGAGCTGTATTTAAGAATGTTCAGACTGCTGGCTGGTATTGTGGCAGGGCTACTCTTAAATACCCTCAAAAGATCATAGAGATCACAGTAAAGGTAAATAATGTACGTACCTTCAAGAAAGATCAAAAACATGATCTGGAGAGCTACAAGCTGGTAAGACTGACTTTTGTCCTTGGAAAAATTGTGTAATTAGTCCTCTTGGAGCAAATTTTCTGCATCTGGGAAGGAGTAATTCCTTGCAAAGCTACTGGCGGGGACTGACAGATTGGGAAGCAGCTCTGTGGAAAGGTCCTGGAGGTCTTGGTAGACAGCAAGCTGAACACAAGCCAGCAGTGTGCCCTTATAGCAGCAAGAGCACCCTGGGCTGCATGGCCATTAGATCCAGAACCCTCTCTACTCAACACTAATTATACTGCATCTAGATACCAGGTTCAGTTCTTGGACCCTCAGTATAAGACACAGATCCACTGCAGTGAGTTCATCAGAGCATCACTAGGTAGTCAAGGCTGGAGCATTTGCTCCAGAATTATTCAGATTTTTTTTTTTTCTGTGCTTGTTTGTAGTTTTACATACAGTTTATAATCATTGCACTGATGTACCAGACATTTACTGCAACAGTAAATTTCAGAGGGGATGACAGTCTGGAAACTACTTTTTGGGTAATTTATATTTTGTGACCATACTGAAGAACGTTAAGGAAAAAATAACATAGCATTAAAACTGAGAGACCTCAGTTACAAATCCTATCATTAGAACACACAAAGCTCCACAAAATAACTGCTAACCAACTTTCAATAAAAGATTTCTTTAAATTTTCTTCTAAAATTGCTTTGTAAACTAATCAGATTATGTAAGAAATAACTAAGCAAGATCTGCTTTGTAGAAACACCATGTATGTTGTTTCCAACAGTGTTGACCAAGGCTACTTTCCCTATCTCAGTTACTGCAAGAAATGAAAAGTAGTAATATGTTGGGGCCTCTCATTGGAATTCAAGTGTGAATTTTATCCTGCTGAAGCTTATTGACAGTATGCAGTCTGTTCATTGTGATGTTGCTGTAATATACTGTTTCTTATCTCCTTCTCTCCCCTACTCAACTCCCCATTCCCCTTCTTAACTCTTCTCCTCACCTTTCCCACTGTGCACTAGCAAGGTCCTTTGATCTGTCACCTCAGAGGAAGTGGTGGATAGTAATCCAAGTGGCAGCAAATATGCAAAGGTTATTGATGGGTTAGTAATAACTGCAGTTAGTCACTTAGGAACTAAGACTTCTTGCCTCTGAAGAATGGTGGCATCATTAGCCCAACAGAAGTGCACGCAGTATGGTGAAAAACAGGAAGAATTAGAAGCCATTATGCAGCGGGAAAACTATAAACTTTAGTTGCCATCACAGAAACATAGTGGGACAACTCACATCAATGGGCTGAGGCCAATTGTATGAGGTTCAACAAGGCCAAGTGCCAGATCCTGCTCTTGGATCACAAAAACCCCATGCAACACTACGGGCTTGGGGAAGAGTGGCTGGAAAGCTGCCCGGCAGAAAAGGATCTGGGGGTGTTGGTTGATAGCTGGCAGAATATGAGCCAGCAGTGTGCCAAGGTGGCCAACAGCATCCTGGCCTGTACCAGAAATAGTGTGGCTAGCAGGAGTAGGAAAGTGATACTAGCCCTGTACTCGGTACTGGTGAGGCCACAACTCAAATGCTGTGTTCAGTTTTGGGCCCCTCACTACAGGAAAGACATTGAGGTGCTGGATCATGTCCAGAGAAGGGCAACAAACCCGGTGAAGGGTCTGGAGAACAAGTCCTATGAGGAGCAGTTGAGGGAACTGGATTTGTTTAGTCTGGAGAAGAAGAGGCTGAGGGGAGACCTTACTGCCCTCTGCAACTGCCTGAAAGGAAGCTGTAGCGAGGTGGGTGTTGATTTCTTTTCCAAGGTAATGTGTGATAGGGTGAGACGAAATGGCTTCAAGTTGCACCAGGGGAGGTTTAGATTGGATATTAAGAAAAATTTCTTCACTGCAAAGGTTATCAGACACTGGAATGGGCTCCCCAGGGAAGTGGTTGAGTCCCCATCCCTGGAGGTATTTAAAAGATGGGTACACGAGGTGCTTAGAGACATGGTTTACTGTTGGACAGGTATGATAGGACTCAATGATCTTAAAGGTCTTTTCCAACCAAATGATTCTATGATTTTATGATCTGTTTTTCAGGGAAGAAAAAAAAAAAGTAAATTTGAAAAGAGGATATCAGACAAACCTGGTGGCAAAGGTTCCTGCCACAGTCAACTGAATACTTTATTTTCATTGATTAACAGCCTTATTTGCTTCCTACCATGTAGTTAGACATCTGACATCTTAATATAGAAACAGCACAGGTATATTACTGAAGCTCCAAAGAGTGAATCCCAACCAGATGGAGGGTCAAAGAAAAGCATGCTGTTAAATAATTACTTAGTATTTCTCTAAGCACAAAATATAGCACTTAAAAACCAGCAGTGATAATAGCAAATGGATAATAAATGATTGAATCACAATCCTTAAATCAAATATGATTACTCTCCTTTATTTCAGAAAGATGAAACTCTGAATTCTTTAGAACTACAGTTCTCTGACATGAGCCCTTTTTGGAAGACCTGTCAATTACTGAAAGCTTGGCAACTTGGTTTTCTTATCTACCCGTGTGGAAACCCTTACAGTAATGTGCTTTTTTCTGCATTTCAGTCTTCTTCCAAGAACAATTTGCTGAACATGGCCATACAGTTTTATTTGTGTCTGATGGCATGTGGGATATCCACATGGGACTAGCAGAAACAATGCAGAGTACATTTGTGTTCTCCTAGAAAGGCAACCGATGGTCATGTAGTAATCTGAAATAGTACTAACTGGCTATATTTAGCCAGTTGGCCCTCACTCCATATTTCTTAATGATTTTATTTCTGTTCATAGATTTTGTATATGATGGTTCCCTTTTTCACAGTATCATTACACATTGACTAATGACCTCCTTGATCCACTGTACCTCCTGCCTTTCTTTTTTTGTTTTTCTTTTTTCTTTTTTCTTTTTTCCTCCTCGTTTTTCCTCCTCATTTTTCCTCCTCGTTTTTCCTCCTTTTTTGTTTGTCTTCTTTTTTTCATCTTATTTTTTAAGTTGCATGGATTATTTTCCTATCTTCCAGGAGAGAACCAACCCTTCCTTAGATTTCTGGCTAAAATTACAGTAGCTTTATGTGGCATTAAAAAATATAAGCCATTGCTTTAATAGGTGCAAGCAATAATTTTCCAATGCAAAACACACACAAGGAACACAACACCTCTGTGAAGGTATATACATAAACAAGGAAGGATATTAGGAGGGTGAGCATAACATCAGGGAAAATAGGTATATGCTAGAAAAGCATTTTGTATATATTTCAAAGTTGTTATTAATGGCGCTTTTCTGAATTATTCCGATGATTTGGAACATTAATAGGACTAAATGTACATTTTTTTCTCCACACAAAAAAAATTGGAGAACTAAATATTTAAATGTATCTGTATATTATCTATGTATTTCTTAATATATTACCTGTGTGCCTCACACAACCACCAAATGAAAAACCTTTATTTTACCAAACACAGAGTTTAAGAAATCTATACAAAAATAAGCAGTATTTAAGAGTTACATTCTGTGTCAGGTTCTATAACTGTGAAAATCATAATGCACTGATTGTGGTTGCTCAGAGCTGACTGTATGCAATGTACCAGAAAGACCTGATTTTTAAATGTTCTTTAAAGAACTGTGTCACAGGGATACACATGAACCTTATGAGTACAATGAGGCAATCTTATAATGACCCTACATACATAGCAGTTGTAATACATGATCACAAGAATTTAAACTTACTGCATTTACTCTATGGTATACTTCAATATATTTGTTTTGATTAAAATAAATATGAGGACATTCTAAGTTTAAATAAATGTGGAAAAGTAAGTGGATATAAGCTTTCAATATAAGCTTGCTTTAGCCAAAAGTAATTGTTCTAAATTATGTTGGCCTGTATAGCGCAAAGATTGATGACACCCGATTTCATACTTAGCCATATTTTACCATTTGTAGTGAACTGAGGAATTGTGTTTTTGAATGACTGATATGTTATTGAACCATATGACTGATAAAATGAGTAAAAGAGAGAAACAACTCTCAACACAGATTTTTTTTTTTTTTAGTTTCTTAGGCAAGACCACTGCACCTTCTTATAAAATGGAAAACAAAGAGAGAGAAAGGAAAAAAAAAAAAAAAAAAAAAGAAGAAAAAATAAAGCTAAACCCAAAAACCTAGACCCAAACTCAACAGACAATAAATTTCTACTAATTTTTCAGAAGTTAATATGCTTGTAAATTGGGAGATTAAGGCTTGATCAGACAAAAAATATGCATACTATGTATCTTGATAACTGGTTTCTGATGGGAAACCCTAAAGCTTAGGAAAAATAGCTCTCTGAGGCCAGAAAGGCCTCTAGAGCTGGAGATCCCAAACCTGCTAAACCTAATAGATCTGATAAAAACTAAACAAACTCGTTTGTACATCTTTGAGATGTATGATCTCTCTTAAACTGTTGCTAATTAGTCTTGAGTTTCCAGATGCCACGTGAAGCCTGTCTGAACTTCATTTATAGGTACTAGGTTAATTATCAGTGTCTTCCCTTTGACCAAGAATCAAGTAATAATAAATGATAACAAAGTAGGGAAGCATATAACTGATATACATATATCACTTAGGGAATTACAGATGACTGTGATATGTTTACAAGGATGATAAATCAAAACAGTTTCAACCTCTAAACCAAAACTTTACTGGACCTTCATTAGCACAATTTATGTTAACAGCTACTTCTCACAGGTCATGTTTCCTATTCCATGTCACTACTTACACAAAGCAGTGAGTCTTGAAGACATTTAACCTAGAATAGTTGTGAGTGTACAAGTTCATGGACCTGATGCCCTGAAGTTAGTGTCAACAACTGTGGACCTTGATTATTTTTACTCATTGAATTTAAAATTACCCGGTCTACCAACTCTTGATGCAAAGAAGCTGGAACCAAAGTCAGAATCTTCGTTCTTTTTTCTTTCCCTACCACAACTCAAGATCTCCTTTTATAAGGTTTTTGAAGTCTCCTAGCCTTTGGCTCTGTCCCCAGACTATGCACTGTGCAGTGGTAGAGGTGCTACTTTCCCAAGCCAACATATGCCAGAGCCTGCTACTCCAATTGCTTAGCTACTTCTTTTCTTACAGCAAAAAACAACCTTTCCTCAGTTCTTGAGCTTATGCTTCTCCAGTGACCAATTCAAGTTCATCAGTGATTTGTTTATGATTCCAGGGCCTCTGTTTTCAACCTGTGCTGATATTTTCAAGGCCTTTGCTATTACCCTAGGTTTAAACTGCAAGGCATAATTTCTGTGACATAGTAGTCATATGTGCTAAACAGTGGGTCAGGGCTATTTTTTAGCCATTGGGCCTATAAATGCTTGTGCAGTTATGCTTTATTGGTGTCCTTGGGTTCAAAACAAGCTAAAATGAAAGTCTTCTCAGTGTGCTTCAACTTCTATGGGTGCAACAGGACTCTGGTTATAGTCCAAACAATAGCAAGTAGGATGTCCCACTCATAGAGATCAAGCAGTTTTCAAGAAACCTCAAGAAGTTTTCAAAACATACTTTGGTGATATTCCTAACTAGAACCTCTCCGTTATCTGTGAAGGCAGAATTTACTTGTTTGTAATTTATCTGTGACAGCATCTGAGGCTTCCAAACACACTTGTTGAATAAATTAACTATTCTTAGTCCTCTTAAGTATATAATGCTGAATGCTGAAGACCATCTATTGTCTTATCATCTCACCATATTGGTAGAACTTTCATAATTACACACATTTTTGACCCTTGGCAACTGATTAGATATCAAAACTCACTATCAGTTCTCAGTGAATGAGAACAGTTCTGAGTGTTATATTGGGATAGCACAAAGATGGTGAGAGTTTGAGAAGAAAGATGTTGCTGAACATTAATTCAAAAACCCCTTTCAGTTATTTAGGGCAAGCAATTTTAATTACAATATTAAGCTCAGGTGGAAAGTATGACTATGCCTACAAAGGATGTTACATTTTTTGAGAATCTTCTGACATTGATAAATTCAGTTGATCGGAACAATTGTACCATGCGTATTTCCCTTTCCTGCATCTATTGTCTTTATTTGCTGGCAGAACAGCAACTGCTTATATCATGGATGAAGACTATCCTAAACAATGTCCCAAAAATCTTCATGACCCTAAGCCATTACATTCCTAGTTTAAAATAATCCTTAAGAAATTCTATGTAATTTTACATCTGTCTTACAGAAATATATATCCACTAGCACTTACCACTGAAATATTTAGATTACCATAGCTTTATCATAACTAAAGTATGATGTAAAAAGAAGAGTCTGTTACAGAGAGAGGCTAGTTTTATTTCACAAGGTAGTCAGTACCCTCAGTTTCCGTTGGTTTCTATGGAGTTAATGGTGCATATCTTTATTTTGCAGAAAGTCATCACAAGAATTGTCTGCTCTTTGTTCTTTTATTTTTTCCTCTTATGTCAAAGTGACAATCACTGTATTACTTCACTGTGAATTCCCACGACTTTGTCATCTGAGAAGTAAATATAAAGTTACTGAGACCCTCACAATGTGAACAACTTCTATAAATTGTTCAGTACTTGTTATGTATTGGCCTTTGGAACACGTTGCATTTGAAAAGATGTTGCCTACAAATCTTCAAAAAAGAGCAACTCATTTTGATACTTTAATTATGGAAATCAGTGTCAATAGTAGATATGTAAGCATATGTCAACCTTGCTGATGAAATTTTCAATATCAATTTGCATATGGACAGCAAATGATGCAGATAAACCTAATATATTTCTTTTAAAAAATAAGATTAGAATAATGAAAAGTGTTAGATAACATTCAGAAAGGTGATATAATTATATTTTACATTGTTTCAATCTAATTTGCAGTAAGCTTGTACCGTAGTTTCTTGGATGGAGTGTTTATCATTATGGTTTTATATCTACTGTCATTCATACAGCAGAAATAGAAGTAACTTCCTTATCCTAATCAATTTGCATGAACAATCCATTTTGCATGAACAATCAGATTTACTGATTCAGTAGATAGCTCATTAGTGTTCCTTTAGAGTAAAGAGGCTCACCAGGGATGCCAGAGACCCACAGATCTGTTCTCATATATGCACAGGAAATAAATGTTATTGAAGGAATATATATCATAAGAACTGTGCATAGTTGAATACACACAAAGGAATGATAAATCTATAATCTTGCCTCACAGCAGTTCTTTTTTTCAGAATTCCATTTATTATAGAAATAGAAGAATACATTACCAACTTGTAATTACCAACACCTTCTCCCCAAATTTAACAATTTTTAAAATTATTTAAATTTAGTTAACATCAATATCTTATAATGGATGTTCTCTTTGAAATTTCATTAGGAAAGGTCCTCTGTTCTTCTTTGCCTTGTAGAAGCTTATGTTTCCATTGATCTCTGTTGTTTTTGACTGAGTGATAGATGTACATGTTAGAAGTTTCCAGCTAAAAATTCTGCCTCTGTGTGGGCCCCATTTAAATTAGCTGCAAAAACTCCCACTGTTTTTCTGTAAGAGAAGAAATATCTTCCTTAGTGTCACAGGTAGCAACAACATGATGCATCAAATATCAGGGAAGTCTATTTTGCTAGAACTCAGAAAAGAGCAGCAAAGCCCATTTTATCTGCCTAGGAATTAGCTGTAGCAGAGAAAAGATAGTGTCAGTGCATATACTTACAAGACATCCTTACTTTCTCAAAATAGTAACAACATTCAGTGAGTTTCCACATGTAAATAGTTATAAACAGAAGAATTTTCACTTAAAATATACATTTAAGGAATGTCTTTACTTATTGAGCTAGTCTGCTTGAAAATACGTTATATAACATTCCAGAAAGGAAGAATACTCAGGAAACATAATAGATTTCTGTCTTAATCATCTCCATTAATCCACCACCTATTGGAGAATAGGTTATCCTCCAAAAATCTGTACAGTAAAAGTATTGGGATGCATAGAAGCTCCTAATCTGAAATATTCTTGAGCACAAATTTAGCTTCATGTAAATTTTGCTGTATATATGTATTTCCCCTGACTTTAATTGATTAGAAGTGAAAGGATAATTATATTAAATAATGAACTTTTTATATCATTAATTGTCTTTTACTTATATCAATAGACCTAGGCAAAAGTGGTTGCAGTGATTAAGAATCACTTAAGAGAAGTGGCTTCTAAGTCATTGTTATGGCTTCATTTTGAAGGATTGTAGACAAAAATAGGCATTGAAAGGATCATGGATAAAGAGTTTCCCATAACTAATTTGCTTAATTCTTCTCCAGACTAACATATCCTCTTAATTTTTTCTGGGATGACAACAAAAAAAAAAAAAAAAAAAAAGAAAAAAAGAAAAGTTCTAATTAATTTCTTTCTTTTTTTTCCTCATGTGTCCGCATCTTAGCATTCATTTAATCTTTTAATTCTTGTCAATTAATGTGAATGGATGCCATATATTTGGATGAAACTAATGTAATATAATTCGTGTAAGAATAAAGAATAGCTATGAAAAATCTCTAGAGATCCCAGCATTTAATTGTCTGAGCCTATTATCCTATTGTGAGCTGTGACTGAAACATGAACTAAGGGCAGAAGGAATATGTTATCGGAGTAAGACCATATTACCGCGCTTTCTGATGCTTGAGGAATCATTTGTGAACTATTCACAGTTCTGAAGATTTTATTTTATTTTATTTTTTAAGGGGAAGTTGAAAGAAGACCTGTCTCTGGTCCAGAATAAAAGATCAGTAGAAAATGTGTTGTATTTAGAAACTGAAGAAGCTTAATCTATTTAGATCATCAAAGAAAAATGTAAAGGGTGATTAGATCATAGTCTACAGTTAGCTAGATAAGAAATGGAATTTTTTGTAGTACAGACATCTTCAGTCTAACAGATACAGATGTAAGTGTAAGTCACTACAGATGCATAGATTGAGAACTCAGAGGAGAAATAAGACAATTTTTTATTATAAGAGAAATTAATCTTATTGTTTACCACATTTAAAGTTTGGAATTAAAGTTTTCAGCTTAAATTTGGATGTTCTTAGAGTCCTGTCATAGTTAAAACTGGAATTAATACAAGGAAATCATGAGACTTATGATACATCAAGGGATTTTTGCAATCCTTTCCAATAGATCAGTGAATCAACAAAAAAGTCATTATAGCACTGACAAATCTTTCTACTTCCCATTTAACAGAATATATATGTTAGTATTAAGCATCGTCTTCATAATTCCTGTTTTTGAATACTTACTTTCAGGAATAATTAGTTGAGATTGATCTAAATTAGAAAAAAAAAAAAACCTGCATGAAGCCTTTCCCTTGCTTCTCTCTAAAAATATGCTTTTCCCAGTCATTAATTAACTCTTTAATTAGGCCAATACTTCATCTATATTGGTACTAGATATGATCTGCCACTAACATGAAAATAAGAAATGACAAAAAAGGGGGGAGAAGAAGAAAAAATAAAAACAGAAAAAGGCTCCTGCTGTACTTCAGGAGAAAATATATGTAGAGCTGCACATCTGTGTACACAGTTGCACATTTATTTCAGATGTCTCACTTTTCAGTGCTGGTAACACACTGGAATTGCTGTATCTAAGGTGGTAACTTCCTTCCATACCACAGAGTCTCAATATTGTTAGTAACCTGCACAATAATAGAAATCTTAAAACAAGGATACAATGAAAAGTTACAGAAAATGTTGGTATTTTAGCAACTTCCTTGAGACATAGTTGCTAGGAATTGTAGCTCCAAAGTGAATTCAGTAATGACTTGATCCAAGATAATATGCAATTGTTCTATGCCTGCAAGTCCAAAGGACCCAAGACTGCATCCAGAGAACAGCTTTATGTGTGTTCACTGTATAGTTTGACTAGATCTTCTGGATGACATCCCATCCTTCTGGTGTGTCAACCGCACCACTCAGTTTGGTATCATCTGCAAACTTGCTGAGGGTGCACTCGATCTCACTGTCTAAGTCATTGATGAAGATGTTAAACAGCACCGGTCCCAGTATGGACCCCTGAGGGACACCACTTGTCACTGGTCTCCATCCGGACATCGAGCCGTTGACCACTACCCTCTGAATGCGACCATCCAGCCAGTTCCTTATCCACCAAACAGTCCACCCATCAAATCCATAGCTCTCCAATTTAGTGAGAAGGATGTTGTGGGGGACCGTGTCAAAGGCTTTGCAGAAGTCCAGATAGATGACGTCCATTGGTTTTCCTTTATCCACCATTGTTGTCACACCGTCATAGAAAGTCACCAGGTTCGTCAGGCAGGACTTGCCCTTGGTGAAGCCATGCTGGCTATCTCGAATTATCTCCCTGGCCTCCATGTGCTTTAGCATAGCTTCTAGGAGGATCTGTTCCATGATCTTCCCAGGCACAGAGGTGAGGCTGACAGGTCCATAGTTCCCAGGGTCTTCCTTTCTACCCTTTTTGAAAATGGGCACAGTGTTTCCCTTCTTCCAGTCACCAGGGACTTCACCTGACTGCCATGACTTTTCACAAGGTTAAAGACATTAAATAATTAAAGAAATGCATCAAGTAGTTTAAATTTACTGCTTTTCAGTATGAAATTTTATTATTACAAATTTGCTCATTGTTTTTTGCTACTTGTAGAAGACCTGCAGGAACATCTGGTACTGGTCTGTCAAACTTAGAAGTAGACGCATGGAAAAGATCCCTGGAAGAACCTCATGAGGCTTAAAGAGAGGGAAAAAATGCACACATGAAATAACTGGATTATGTTTAGACTAGTGGTCATGAGGTGATATAAAAAATGTTAGTGGTCAATAGTCATATCAAAAATATTATCATCTGGGTTTATATGTTCATTGTCTGCTGAAAGTACATCATCATGTGAAGGTGAATATGAAGAAGCATCTACACAATGCACAAGCAAGGACAAAACACAATGATCATTCCCTGGTCTTCTTTCTCACATCTCCACGGATCTTTCCCCCACCCTCCTTTGAAACTCTATGAAATGTATCATCATGAAGATCTGAAAAGCTGAACAACTGATTTTTTTTCCTTTAAGTAATAAGCAGAGTGTGCAGCTACCTTTGGCTGTGGCCTGCCATTGTTCTCTGGAATAATATATTCATTCTTTCTGCTACCACGAAAAATGGAAAATGCTGCTGACATTTTCTTTGGCAAGAATGTATGATACTCCCAGTCCAAGCAATAGTGTCCATGGTATTGTCTTAGTTCAAAAGCACATAGCAGGTTGTGATGGGATAACCCTGTCTGGATGCCAGGTGCCCACCAAAGCTGCTCTATCACTCCCCTCTTCAACAACACAGGGGAGAGATAAATATATCAAAAGGCTCATGGGTTGAGATAAGGACAGGGAGAGATTATTCTCCAGTTACCGTCATGGGCAAAACAGACTCAACTTGGTGAAATTAGCTTAATTTATTACCAGTCAAATCAGAGTATGAAAGGATAAAAAAAAAACGCTGAAATTTGAAACACCTTCCCCCCACCCCTCCCTTCTTCCTGGGCTTCACTTTACTCCTGAATTCTCTACCTCCTCCCCTGCCAGCAGTGCAGGGGGACGGGAAATCGGGGTTGGGGTTATTTCATCACACGTTGTCTCTGCTGCTCCTTCCTCCTCAGGGGGAGGACTCCTCACACTCTGCCCCTGCTCCAGCATGGGATCCCTCTCATGTGAGACAGTCCTCCACAAAATTCTCTGACATGGTTCCTTCCTGTGGGCTACAATTTTTCACAAACTGCTCCCACGTGGGTCCATCCTGTCAACGGGGTGCAGTCCTTCAGGAACAGACTGCTCCAGCGTGGGTCCCCTGTGGGGTCACAAGTCCTGCCAGCAAACCTACTTCAGCAAGGGCTCCTCTCTGCACAGGTCTGCAGGCCCTACCAGGAGCCTGCTGCAGCACAGGTTTCCCATGGGGTCACAGCTCCCTTCAGGCATCCACCTGCTCCAGCATGGGGTCCTCCATAGGCTACAAGCACAGATCTGCACCACCATGGACCTCTATGAGCTGCAGGGGATCAGTCTGCCTCACCATGGTCTTCACCACAGACTTGCATTGTAATCTGGTGCCTGGAGCACCTCCTCCCCCTGCTTCTTCACTGACCTAGGTGTCTGCAGGGCTGTTTTCTCTCACATCCTCTCACTTCTCTCTCTCCAGCTACTGTTCTGCAGCAGGTTTTTTATTTTCCTTCTTAAATATGTTATCACAGAGGTACTACGACTGTCACTGATGGGCTTGGCCTTGGCCAGCAGCAGGTCCACCTTGGAGCCGACTGGCATTGGCTCTGTCTGACACAGGGAAAGCTTCTAGCAGCTTCTCACAGAGGCCACTCCTGTAGTTCGCCCTGCTACCAAAACCTTGCCATGCAAACCCAATACACGGGTTCTGAAGGAAAAATGGTCTCTGGGGAGTCTAGGAAAAGAAGAAGTAGTAAGTGTTCAAAAAAGATACTGTAATTGTGCTAGAGACCAATTAATTTGCCAGTGGACTAATGGTTTGGAAGAGTCAGATTTTGTGAATCAAGTGCAGTCAGTACTCTCAACACCATATATACTAAACATGAGATGAAAGGTAGTTCTGGATTCGCTGAATGAATCTTAGAACGCATGGGATTTTTTGCTGCTCATAGGTGATGGAGTCTTTGATGCAGCTGAAAGAAGGACTGTTCCCTCTTACTGTAACAGGCATTGCTACTCCATTGATGATTAAGCTGCAGTACTTGGACAGCGGATTGATGGGGACCATTTCCCCCCTTCTTGAAGGGCGAAAGAAGAAATCCCATTGATTCCTACCTCTCACTCTGCATCAGCTCTACTATATATGATTTTTTTAATATTCCTTTTTTGACATTCTTTTTACTAAGAAAAAATAAAGATATTAAAGTTATTTTCTTCTTGAGTGCTTAGATAAATTTCCTTGCATGCCTCATGCTTAAGCATACTGTTAACAAGCTCTGTGACATAGCTTCTCATCTAGGTATGTCCACACATATTTCAAGAAATAACATGGACCACAGAATACTTTTTCTTGCACTCTTCAGGGGGTTAATACAGTTTAGATATTTGAACAGAGTCTGTGCCATACCACCTCACCTCAGGACATGAGTATGTTCCCTGGCCTGTGTTGATTATCAGAGTTAATATAATCAATGAATTTAAATCTTGCCATTCACACCTCATTTTTAAAACCCAGCTATCTTAAGTATAATGTCCAAAGGGTAACATCTTTTTTTGGCTCCTTACTCATCTGTTCTTACAAATTCTTCAGTCAGTAGAGAGACAAATTAAAAACAAACCTTTAAATGCTTTAAGCAGACCTAAATGCCTAAGCAAGGACAGATGACTGCATCTTAAATGTCTAACGTTCAAATCTGAAAATTAACTTTTTTATATATAATACCAGGATCTAGAGAATCTTCATCATCAGGTTTCTTTTATCTTCATTAAGATATGATACCCAAAAGGCAAAGATCTATTTTTTCTATTTCTTTAATTTTTTTCTCTGTTATTCAACATATTTTTATAAAGCTTTGCTTTCTGTTTGGCTGTGTGGGCAAGTACTTAGGTATTTTCATCTTCAGAATTTTATATATTGCACTCCATGTGTAATCTCTTTTAACTTTCCATTTGAACTTTCATTTCTAAGTATTCATGGGCAAAATCATCAGCACTTTACTCTGATCTCCCCACTATTGCTTTTGATAGGTACAAACACTCTCCAGCAGTATGACTGTAAAATCTGCTGCCTCAGAGGTGTAGTTCCTGCATACAGTCAAGCAGCGCCCTTGGGGAATGGTTAGTTGCCATGAGGAAATCATGTCCTTTAAGATACCCCTAATGACTGAGAGTAGTACTCACTGATCTTTCCTACTGGGATATTTCTAGGCTTTTTATTTTTCCTTAGCAGTCTAGTGTTGTAATGTATAGGCAGTAAAAGGAGACAGAAAATAAAAGTCCCTGTGAAACGAACAAAAACATTTGTAGTCCTGCTGTGGTGAGAGGATAAAAGATCCTCAAGTACAAAGAGACAAATGGTGAACCCCTGTCACTCATCCAGCTACTGTTTCATTTTACTCTCCCCCAGACACTTTTAAAAAGTATTTCTTGGGGATTCAGTTGTAAACCAGAATTTATCTTGTGGAACAATGTGTCCATATGTTTTATTAAACAGCAAAAGCAAGACAACTCAGAATGTGAAAATTCAGTGAACCAGAATTTCAAAGGGGGCTGAAAGCCAACCTCCAATGTTCATATGCACAATTTTGTGAAGAGAAGTCACTTGAGCACACAGGATCCTTAATTTGATCCACTTACATTAAAACTTCATGAATTTACACTTTGGTAGAAGAACAGCTATGTTTTTAATATTTCAGCCACTTTATATATATAATATTTTTGTAACATTTCATAATAATTTTGCCCAATTAAGTACATAGAATATTTCAGTTTGCTAAAGTTAGAGATTCTGTGCATGGAATTGAGAATAAACTCATTATTTCAGCAACTCTCTCTCTTGTCAATAGCTTCCTAAGACTGCATTGTTAATTCACTAATTTATACTCATTATCATGAACACATCACCTTCATTAGCACATTAATTATCCCTTTCACCATATAATAACCTGATGAAAAAGATACTATGAAAGGGAAATCACTGAGTAAACCTAAGTTGCAAACTTACATGGAAGAGTGAGATTTTAAGGAGGAATATGAACTTCATGGAGAATCAAATTAGGCTCCAGACTGTAGACATGTCAAAACTAATACAAGTTTAACAGGCAAAGAAGTGTCTAAGACCCTGCTATACACAGTGTATATATAAAGTAGGATTCAATCACCTAAACATAAATAACAATTGCTATTTCAGCTTTCTAAGTGCTTGAAATATCCACATAAGCCTGGAAGATATGATACAGAATTAACAGTAGGCATGCACTCTTCCTGTCAAGCACCTGAGGGCCAGGTGGGGTACACTAAGTCATACAAAGTTGCACCAATGCCTATGCTTAAGCAACTGAATCCACACCTAGTCCTTCATTGAATATAATGGAAGTTTAGAAACCTCTCTCACATACTAACTTTTAAATATAGATGCCAAAATTTACATGTCTACAGTCTGGATCTGAATCCAGACTGGCTCTTGGTTGCACAAACCCTAGTGTCTAGAGTAATTTGAAGTGATCTGTGATATTTTACCCAGCTTTCAGTCAATACTGCAGAAGGGACAGGTTACCCTTTAAATCTTTGCTCATATCTGTCATTTTTGTGTGCCTGACTTGTGTACCCTAGAATCTCAAACTAGGAGGCTATGTTCTGGAAACTGCATTGTATGGTGTACCCCAGGGGTCAATACCGGGTCCAATCTTGTTTCACATTTTCATGAATGATCTGGATGATGAAGCAGAGTTCACCCTCAGCAAGTTTGCTGATGGCACAAAACTGGGAAGAGTTGCTGATACTGCCATCCAAAAGGACCGCCACAGGCTGGAAAAATGGGCTGACAGGAACCTCGTGAAGTTCAACAAAGAGAAGTGCAAAGGCCTGCACCTGGAGAGAAACAAAGCACCCGTATATGCTGGTGTCATCCATCTGGAAAGCAGCTTGGCAGTAAAGGACCTGGCAGTACTAGTGGAAAGTAAGTTGAACAGGTGCCAGCCATGTGCCCTTGCCACAAAGAAGGTTAATGGGCTGCATTAGGAAGAGTGTTGCCACCAGGTCAAGGTAGGTGATCTTTCCCCTCTACTCAGCCCTGAAGAGGTCACACCTGGACTGCTGAGTCAAGTTCTGGGCTGCTCAGTACAAGAGAAACATGGACATACTGGATATCATCCAACAAAGGGCATCCCTCCTGTGAGGAAAAGCTGAGAGAGCTAGGACTGTTCAGCCTAAAGAGAAGGCTCAGGAAGAATATTATCAGTGGTAAATACCTGAATAAAGGCTTTATACAGGACATGGACAGGACAAGAGGCAATGAACACAACCTGGCTGCCCATCAGGAAAGACTTTTTCACTGTGAGGGTGACTGAGCACAGGTTGCCCAGGGAGGCTGTGGACTCTCATTCCATGGAGATATTTAAAAGTTGCCTGGATATGGTCCTAGGCAACCAGAGGCAACTGGCTTTAGGTGGCCCTGCTTGAGCAGGGTGGTTGGACCAGGTAATCTCCAGAAGTCCCTTCCAACCTCGGCCATTCTCTGATTTTGAGAATTGTGTCCAAAATATATTTCCAGCTTTGTATTGTATATCCATTTGCTAACTGTATTTTTCCATGTCCAGGTTTGATTTGCCACTGATTGAAAATTAACAGAAGAATGACTGCATTTCTCATTTCAGACACACTACAGCTCAAACAAGAGAGAATTACGTGATTCAAATTCCAGGAAGTAGGACTCTCATGCCCTTATTTGTCTTTCTCCATTGATTTCAGTGATGCAACACATAGAATATGCTACCAATCCAGTAAGGACATCAGAATCTAGAATCTAGGATTTACAGATTAAAACATAAAATATAAATCATACTTAAATTTTGAGCACAGAAAGTGATTCCTAAAAGAACATTTGACATTTCATGCTGATTTTCTAGCTTTTTTTTTTTCCTCTGGAAACACTGTTGTGCTTGACCTTAAAGAAAAAAAATTGATTAAACTTTACAAAAAACTGTAATGTAGTTAGAATTATTTTTTTCTGAAATGACACCCAATAATGTATAGGTAATACTGATGAAAATTAATAATTTTATTTTACAGGAGGAAGGTAACCAACATGTTATATAATCAGTATCCAAATTTCACAGTGAATATTTTTCTGACCTTGAGAAATAACATCATTTATTACTATTAAGCTGCTGGCAGAAATATTTACAGGGCAGCTTGCATTTTGCGGTTCCAGAAGAATGACTTGGAGCTCAGTATATATGTTCTTTTTCTACTTCACTGACAATTAATAGGTTAAAGAAGCTCTAGCCTTATTTGGAAATCTAATTTATTAAATGCTATCATAGTAATCTTGCAGCCATATGCAGGGTGAAAATGTGTTTCAAGTTCTGCTTAGATTTTCCTGTAAAACAACATATTGGAAGATTCCTTTTTCTTATATCATAAATGAATATATTCATCTAATAACAGCACTCATTCATGAACATTATTTATATAGTAGAAGAAATATTGTGCTACTGATAGTAATATTACCTCTTCGATGTGTTTTCTTTTTTCTTGAATGTTTTATGAATTCTTAAGTACTTCATTTATTATTTCAGAAGTACCTCACTAATTACTTCTACTCCTGGTGGAAGTCCTTAAGAATGACTGTATTTTGTGAAAACCTGAGTTTTCCTCTTTTTGTTATGAATTTCATTATGGATATCAGTTCACTATAGAATTCAGGACTAAAATGGGGACTAGGTCTGGGAGGTAAACCTGTCACAATTCCAAAATAAAAAATTAAAATAGTGTTAATACATCTTGAAATGTACTTTCTTCTAATATTTTGAGAGTGGGCATTAACCTTTAATTAGGTGATAAGATTTCTTTACACTTTGCTCCTATGTTTGCTAAAAATAAGTGTATTATTAATATAAGACTCTTGCCACTTTGTGAACAATGTCTTTACATATTTTTCTATGTAAATCTAAGTTGAATGTGTTGATTATGGACATGTATGTTAGTTAGTACTTTAATTGTGTGGTAGTTAAAATACCAAGGCTAAACATGATTATATTATGAACTAAAGTGTAAGGGCTACATTAATGATCAATTTTGCATTCTATACATTAACATCATATTTTTTCTTTCTGTTTTTTTTTCTGGTATGCAATTAATTTTGAGGACCCAGAATTTCAAGATAAATCTCATCTTATCTTTCATGTGAAGAAAAGATGAACATACAGATTAATGCCACTGTTCAAAATCTCTCTATGAAGATTTGTTGCATTTCCCTCCTCATGCTCTTTTTTCAACATTTGCCTTGATCTGTTCCTCAGGGTCTAAGAAAAAACTGACAAATGTTGATTTCGGTTTTGGAGGTCCCCCAGGTCAGTTCATAGATTTTGGAGGCAATGTAGCTAAGGCTGACACTGATAACCCTAGTGTTACAGCCAAGTCCAACTGAGCTCTGTGCCTTACTGAGAAGATCTACTGGCATCTAAATAGCATATGAACAGCATGATTTATTAGATTACACAAAGCAAATTTCTGCACTCAAGCCATATCTCTTGTGCTCTGTCCTTTATTGCCAAGTCATTAACTTTTCTCCCTTAGTTTCCTGTGAAGTTGAGATAAAATACTAAGTACTTAACATCTGTGAAGTACAATATAAATGACAACAGGCACAAAAATTACACATTGCACTGCAGTGTAGGTGGTAGACTAAGGATGTGATTCACTCCCCTCTCTCTCTTAGAAAGTTATCTATGTCATTGCTTTGGAAATTTTAGGAAATGTAAGCCAGGTACAGGTATATCTTTCATTGCCCTGTTCACAAATAATCTAGTAGAATTGGAAGTTGTATTCATTATCTTCTCTTTGTAAAAGAAATGCAAAATTCTAGTAAGACTTGCCAGGTCTGAACAAATCAGCTCCATTATCCAACTTCAAGAATATTAGAACCAGTAGTGTTTCTTTGAAAAGTTTATTTTTCTGGGATAAAACTGAAATACCAGTTTGTGATCATTTTAGAAGAGAAAAGTGTATGATTAAAACAGTACTCCAGTAAAAAAGAAAAAAAAAAATATCCAACACTGGTGAAGAAAATCAGTCTGTATTGCCCCTCTTGTTCATATGCATCTGCAAAATCAGGAATTTTGGATCTATGCAGCTTGATTTCCCTTTTTTAGGGAAACAATTAATTTCATTAACATCCTTATTTGTTTTTTCTTCCTTTTAATCTGTGGAGTAACACGGCACTGAAGTCTCATTTATTTAACTATGCTATAATGCAAACAACTCACTTTCTCTTGAACACTACCAGTCTATTTAATAGACTTTTGACCCTTAATTCTACATTTTCAGGATCACACTTCTCATCTTTTACATTTTGCACCTCTCCAAACTTCCAATTTTAGTATGGCAGTCTTTACATTTTTCTATTGTAAAATGCTGATAGTAGTTGTCTTTATTTATTTAACCCATTACAAGTAATTTCATAGAATTTCAAACTGCATGACAAAAGTCTGAAACTTCTAAAGCTGTTCTGTTCTTTTCTCTTGTTATGCTTTCCTTAGCTGCATAGTCACATATTCCTTTGGTAAATCTGGCATCACATAAAAAGACAAAACTATGCTTAGCATGTGTTTTTCCCTTTCTTGCTGCAAATTTTTTTTATCATAGGAATGTAGAAATTCATGGCATGAAATGTCCCATGACACATTCTATGCATTTTCACTGCTGAAGTTGGATATGTATTTTTCTGTTGTGTTCACTTGTTTCCTTTCTTGAAAGTCCTATTTGTTTTTGTCAGTATTTTTTCTGTATTAAAATGACAATACTAAAGTGACATGACTTCTTTCTTGGATATATCTATCTTCATATCTATATCATATTCTATGTCTATCCTCATATATTTAAGATTTATGGGGGTTTGTTGTGCGGGTTTTTTTGTTTGTTTGGGGTTTTTGGGTTGGTTTTTGAAGGGTTTTTAATAGAAGTTTACAGGTTATCACAGTTGAAGTTACTCTGGAAAACCACCATTTGTATCCAGGTATTTTGCCTTTTTTTTAGTCCTTCATTTTTATTATAAATAACCACAAATTTATCAGGTAGAAGTATGGGGAAAGAGCAGGGGAGTACCTATTGGTACTTATGGAAGTACAGGTGACAGTAGGCTATCCAGAGAATTTATTGTTGCAGTTTAGTACGTCTTTACTCAACAAACGTAGTTCTTCAAATGATCATAAATTTGGCATTTTACACCCAATTACTTATAAAAGTCTTGTTCCAAGACACCTAACACCAAAACAATGGAAATAAATAAATAAATACATAAGACGATGTAATATTTAATTAAGGATAACACAATACATCTTTTTCAACCCCAAAGAGGTATTCTGGCAGAAATATTTGATGTGTAAATAAAAAATTGATTGTCTTAAAGTGAAACATGCAGAACATGAAGTTTCAGCCTACACATTAGGCTGTTAACAGCTTTGTTAAGTTCTAGACAGAAAAATAAAAGAATTCACAGTAAGAACATTATCTTCAGTAATGCTTAGGACTATCATCTTGCCATGACTTCACTTTCAAAACTTCAGTTTAAAATATGCTATGAGTACTTAAGCTAGCAGATGTAACTGTAGGAACAAGTCCAGAAAACAGTAGCACTTCGGAAACTCGAAATGTGTGTGTTTGACATCCACTGGTTCTGAAAAAAAATAATCGCTCTGGAAAAGGAAAAGAGGTTAACCCTATACAACCAGCAATTTCCACTTCTTGCAGAAGAAAATGTCTGTTGCCAGCAGATGACGTAGCATTCAAAAAATTAAAGTCAGAGAATGATGAAAACAGATCGCCACAAAAAGGAAAAAGAAATAAAACTAAAGAAGAACTGGGCAAAGAAGATGATGTAAGGGAGGCTACTCGGACTGCTGGAGGGATGGACAGGAAGACAAGATCAAGCACAAGAACAAGTGCAAGAACAAGAAAATATCTTAACCAATTCAGTAATTGAAATTGCAGGGTTTTTAACGTGAATTGATTTGCACTCAGATTTTTAAGTTCAGATTTTGTAAAGAAAGCAATCACAGAATTATGATATTATCAAAATGTATTCTTTAACTGTTTACAGATACTGCATAGAGATCTGTTTTAATAGATTTTGACTATATATAGTGGTTCCTAAACCATGGGGTGCTTGTGTAAAACAGCAAACGTAAAAACGAATCTTTTTTGTATTTATCCCCCTTTTTCTGTTGATCAATACAGCAGTCAGGAAGCCATATTACTTTACTGTTGGTTATAATTATAGGCTACTTTCTGCTTTTTTGTTCTTAGTAAAGAAGGGGGAGTTGTTGTGGGAGCGAGTATAGGATCTGCAGGTGTGGTGGCTGAGCTGTAGGATCTGCAGGTGTGGAGACTTTTGTTTGGGACTAATGAGAAAAGGGATAAATAGTGTGGTCCCAATGCTGCTTGTGCAGGGACTTGGGGGGTCTGTGCCTTTGCTGCCACAATGTAAACAAACACCTGTGGTCTGAGTGAGTAATATTGTTTATCTGCATTTTTTTTCTTTTTTTAGAAATCTCCCTTTGTCATCAGAAAGGAGAAATTTTTAGTGGTTATTCTCTATACATAAACCTGATTTTTCCATAAAGGAGTTGTTTAATCACTTGGAATAAAATCCCATTGCCTCCTCAATTTCTATTATGTCTTTGAAAATAGAATATAATGATTTATTACTGTAGGTGCAGATATATGTCAGATGATTTTTTACATTGAATGCACTCTAATTTTTTGCTGCTAAGCCAGCTGTGCTTTGGAAAGTGTCTGATTCAGAACTTCTAAAACTGCTGTTACTTGTCTGGTTATTAGAGAGTTCTCTATAATTTTTATTATCAACCACCTTTTTAGAAATGAACATGCTTTTTCTTAGAATAATGTTGTGATTTTTGAAGCACTTTCAAAATAAGTTTTTTGTCCATTCTTTTTCTCTTGTCAACATATGTAATTTTTGAAGTATATTGTAATATACATCTGTATACACTAATTCCAGTTTTGTACTTTTATGTCCCAGAAACTTCCAAACAAAATGGTAACAGACTCTGAAACTTAAATGGTCTTTGAGATTATATATGTGCACACATATATATACATAACTATGTATTTAAACCCAAGAACATATAACATCATTTTCAGAAACAGAGTATACTTTAATACATTGGTTAAAAGTAGGGGGTTTTTAATATTTCAAATTCACTCTTGCTACCAAAATATCTTCAATATTATTAAATTTTGAAGATATTAAGGTTTTGATACTGTTTTCAGTGAAATATATACCATTGAATTCAACATATATGAGACAAAACAGATAGGAGATGATCAATGGGCTAAATGTATGATAAATGAAAGTAAAACTAGGTCAATATTTAATAATGTGGTAATTAAATGTTTAACCTGATTTTATTTCCTGTGGCAAGATGACTTAACAAAAGAGCGATATACAAAGCACGTTACTGATTCTTTCAGCAAAGAGGCAATGCTTTGGCTAAATTAATTAATTTATTCCTGAAATAGTCTTCATGACCCATTTTAATGCTTTTTGTGGTCTGGGGTCACATGGGTTGTATCATTCTTGCTGGGTTCTTAAAACATTCTCAGAATTGCTGTTCTGTTCTCATTGAAGTCAACAGAAAAAAAAATAAAAGATCAGTGATGATTTTGGAAATAGACTTGGGCTATGTTAAGTAGTTTTGAATGTCATTATGACATCCTTATCTGACTAAGTATTCCTGAAAATTATTTCTGACTTGATGAAACAGATTTACATCTATTTTTGACTTTGTGGAAAATCCTCTTCAGAAAGAAAGGAAAAAAAAGAGCAATAAAAAAAGAGGAGAATGGGAGAAAGGAGAAGAAATATATTCTTTTTATAAGGCAGTGAACTCAGGATACTGTCATCACCAGCAGTAGCATTGATCTATTTTACTATAAACCCTGATACTTTTATTTGTCTGTCCAATTTTGTGTAGTTGATTTAGCTGATGTATTCTTTTCTAATATGCAAATATTCCATAATGCTCATAAATCAACATTACTTTAATTTATCAGCTTCACTATCTAAATAGATATGAAGTTTGCACACCTGCTGTTATTGCCTTTCAAATCATGATGGTGACAAAATTTTTGGCTCTTCTTGGAATGCCTGCAAATTCTATTACTTAAACAGGAAACTGAAAAACTTCAAAAACCACAACATAAGTAAAGTTCTGTTTCCATTTTAGAAATACACAACTTTATTTTGTATTTATGGTGCCTTTTCCCTTGTATTTGTGTAGAAATAAAGTCCATCTAGGAGGAATACCTGCTGAAAAAACTAATACACAGAGTGGCACAATAAGGAAAAAAAATAAAGTAGAGTTCAACTGCAATCACAGTATTCAATATACATATCAATAAAAAATACTGAATAGGAGTTACCCACCTGTCCTTTCTCTACACACATAAATATAATCTTTTCTGTCTACAGCCTGGTAAAAAAACCAGATGAGTAGGCCAGAAATTCCAGTAGCTAAGAGTAAGTACAGAGAAAGATAGGTCCGATAGATACTGAACTTGTTCTGTAATGGATTAGCTGGATAATTGCTTCAACCCCCTTTCTCCACTTGTGCAGTCCCTTCATTGCTGTCCCATGTGGCATCTGCTTCTCATTCCATTTTTTTCCTTTGTTCATGATTCTAATATTTTTTAATTCATTTTTCCTATTTGGTTGATTTAACTCTTCACACCTGCCAAGCTTGAAATTGAATACTTGTTTATTCTTCTTTACACAATCCTGTTGTTTCTCATTTGAAGCTTCAAAGAACAAGAACAATCTGGTGCTCTGGGTTGCACTATGCTTATTATAATAGGGACCCCATTGACTGAGTCATAGGCATGACCATTTATAATAAGTACCAGCTGGGCTGCACTGAAGTAAAGGTATTCTGTTACCTGGATCACTGTAATTACACTGCAAAACATGTCACAAACCAAACTAGTCTAAATATAATTAGTGAGATTGTTTCAGGGTTTATATGGCAAGGGTGGGCAGGTGGTGAGGGCTGCAGGTGGATGATGTGAGAAAATATCGGGAGCTGCCCCCATGTCAGACAGAGCCAATTCTGGATGGCTCCAAGACAGACACGCTGCTGGCCAAAGCTGAGCCAATCTGCAATGTTTGTGGTGCCTCTCTGATAACATATTTAAGAAAGGGTAAAAAAGATGAATGCTGTGCAGAAGCTGTGAGAGAGGAGTGAGAATATGCGAGAGAAACAACTCTGCAGACACCAAAGTGAGAAAAGAAGGAAAGGGAGGAGGTGCTTCAGGTACCCAAGCAGAGATTCCCCTACAGCCTGTGGTGAAGACCATGGTGAGGCAGGCTGTCCTTCTGCAGTCCATGGAGGACCTCATGCCAGAGCATGTGGATGTGCCCAAAGGCAGCTGTGACCCCATGGAGATCCCATGCTGGAGCAGGCTCCTGGCAGGACCTGTGGACCCATGGAGAGGGAGGAGCCCATGCTGGAGCAGGTTTTCTGGAAAGCCTTGTGACCCCGTGGAGGATCCATGTTGGAGAATTCCATTCCCGAAGGACTGTACCTCATAGAAAAGAACAATGCAGGAGCAGTTCTCGAAGAACTGCAACCCATGGGCAGGAGCAGGGAAAGACCATGAGGAAGAAAGAGTGGCAGAAATGAAGTGTTATGAACTGACTGAAACCCCTCCATTCCCCATCCCCCTGTGCCACTTGCAGGGAGGAGGCAGAAGAGTCACGAGTGAAGCTGAGCCTGGGAAGAAGGAGAGGTTGGAGGGAAGAGGGGTTTTAGTTTTCTTTTTATTTCTCACTGTCCTGGTTTTGGCTGGGATACAGTTAATTTTCTTCCTAGTAGCTGGCATAGTGCTGTGGCTTGGATTTAGGATGAGGTGAATGTTGATAACACATTGATGGTTTAGTTGTTGCTAAATAGTGCCTATACTAGTTAAGGAGTTTTCAGCTTCCCTTGCTCTGCCAGGTGCACGAGAATCTGGGAGGGGGCACAGCCAGGCCAGCTGACCCCAACTGGGCAAAGGGATATTCCATCAGCATACAAAGCTGGGGGGAAGAAGAAGGGAGGGGAGGACATTCGAAGTGATGGTGTTCGACTTCCCAAATGACTGTTACACATACTGGAGCTCTGCTTTCCGGGAGATGGCTGAGCACCTATCTGCTGATGGGAAGTAGTGAATGAATTCCTTGCTTTGCTTTGCTTGTGCGCATGGCTTTTGCTTTCCCAATTAAACTGTCTTTATCTCAACCCATGAGTTTTCTCACTTTTTTTCTTCCTATTTTCTCCCTCATCCCACCTGGGGGAAGTGAGTGAGTAGCTGTGCGGTGCTTGGTTGCTGGCTGGGGCTAAAACATGACACTCATTATCCTATTCTCTTAAACGGCAATAAATTAAATTAATCTTCCCCAAGTCAGGTCTGTTTTGGCCATGATGCTAACTGGTGAGTGATCTTCCTCTCTTTAGCTTGACCCACAAGGGTTTTGTCTTATTTTCTTCCCCTGTCTTGCTGGGAAGTTGGAGTGATAGAGTAGCTTGGTGGGTATGTGGAAGCCAGTCAAGATTAATCCACCACAAAAATGCAAGCCGCTTCATTTCAGATATCAAATATGTACCAAAGTTAACTTTCCTGTAGTTTGTATTCTGTTCTCAGGCCAAACCAGTATTTTTTCTGATTTCCATGTAGATCATAATTCTTTCTTTAAAAAGATAATTTTTTACTTTTTATATTATACAATGGGGTTTGTTTTGGTTTGGTTTTTTAATCAGAGAATATTCAAAGTTTTCTCCATTTACAGGTTGACAAAAGTGGGACAGTTTTTCTTTTTTCCAAATTTGTGGTCTGTATTGCAGTTGAGCAAAAACAAACTCAGAAGTATTTCCGATCTGTGAGCAATATTTACCTATTTCCACTCTGTTATGATCCCTCTATTTTCTATCCCAAGTGATAAAGACTTAGTTTACCAGCTAGAAACAGACACCATTCTTGTTCCTAAAGAGACATAACTTAGTCTAGTTGATGATTAAGTGTTTTTTATACAAGGTAGAAAATATAGAAGAAATAGAGATGATTGTCAGCCTCACAGGAAAAGTCTATTATCTTCTTCTATTGCCATCCTGTAATGCAATGTCTCATAAATCAAAGCTTATTCTTAGGGGGTGTTGCAGTGTACCTTTATTGTTGAATACTTACGTATAGCGTTTACTTATATTTTCACCAGGGCAGTATCCACCCCTTATTCTATACTATCTATGTCATGCTTAGGTCCTACCCTTTCCAATAAATTCCAATTAATTATCACCACTTTCTCCATCTTTTGGTGTATAAACACAGATAGCATTCCCTCAGTCTAAGGGCCATCCCTCTAAAATGTCCATTGAGTTAATTTAGGCCATGACTTTGGGCTCCATCTGTCATAACGGTCTTTCAGGGCAGGAGAGATGGTGTGTGGTGTTTCATGCTGAAGCCAGTTCTGTTTCCATCGCTGCTGTACTTTGCTCAGTTTCATCAAAGTTCATTCTTTATTAATCTGGGTGATTCTTACTGTAATACTGTTGATACAGTAATCATAAAAGTTATGACATACAGTATTATACAGCATTTGACATCATACCATTCAGTTCATTGGCTGTCCTCACCCAAAATAAAGTCCCCTTGAGGTACACATTGGAATTCCCCATCCTTCTGCATCACCCACCAAGTGCACCCAGGTCCTTGAGGAAAAGCAATCCCATGGATGGGTTTGCCTTTACCCAAGGCAGGACTAACCAGACTGTCTTCCCCAGCATATTTTTTACGTGCACTACAGGGACTTTATCCCCTTCTACAGTACATAAGAGGTTTGATTGGGCAGGGCCAGCTCAGTTGGCTGATCCTCTAGTGTTGACTCATCAGGTGGCTTTTGCTGAATGTGCATCCCAATGTTTGAATGTCCCACCACCCATTGGTCCCAGTGTAGTCTATAACAGTTCATTGTATCACTTGATTTTCCTGGAGGCTGGTGAATGATAGGGGATGTGATATACCCACTCAATGCCATGCTCTTTGGCCCAGGTGTCCATGAGGTTGTTTTGGAAATGTGTTCCGTTGTGTGACTCAATTCTTTCTGGGGTGCCGTGTCACCATAGGACTTGTTTTTCAAGGCCCAGGATAGTGTTCCAGGTAGTGGCATGGAGCACAGAATATGTCACCAGACATTTGGTTCCACAATGTTCCAACATTGCTTCCACCATGGTAAGCACATGGCACTTGCTTTGGGGGGGGTGGGTTGTGGGAGTGTGATATAATCAATCTGCCAGGCCTCCCCATATTTATATTTCAGCCATCGTCCTCTATACCAGAGAGGCTTTAACTGCTTGGCTTGTTTGATCACAAGGCGTGTTTCACATCCATGGATGACCTGTCCAATAGTGTCCATGGTCAAGTCTACCCACCAGTCATGAGCCCATCTATATGTTGCATTTCTTCCTTGATGGCCTGAGGTGTCATGGGCCCACCAAGCTAGAAATAATTCACCCTTGTGTTGCCAGTCCAGATCCACCTGAGCCTCTTCAATCTTAACAGCCTGATCCACCTGCTGGTTGTTCTGATGTACTTCAGTGACCCAGCTCTTGCATACATGAGCATCTATGTGATGCACCTTTACAACCAGGTTCTCTACCTGGGCAGCAATATCTTGCCACGGTGTGGCAGCCCAGATGGGTGTGCCTCTGCACTGCCACTTGCTCTGCTTCCATTATAATGACCCCGACAAGGCATTTGCCACCATCCATGAGTCAGTATAGAGACAGAGCGCTGGCCACTTTTCTCGGTCAACAATGTCTAAAGCCAGCTGTATGGCCTTTACTTTTGCAAACTGACTTGATTCACCTTCTCCTTCAGTGGTTTCTGCAACTTGTCCTATAGGACTCCATACAGAAACTTTTCATCTCCAATGCTTGCCCACAAGATGACAGGGCATATTGCTTCTCATTTTCTGGCAATTTATTATACAGTGGGGCCTCTTCAGCACATGCCTGGTGATATTCTGAAATCTTTGCCTTCTGGCCAGTCTATGATCACTTCCAAGATTCCTGGGTGACTGGGGTTTTCTATTCGAGCCTGTTGTGTCATCAGTGTGACCCTCTTACTCCACGTAGCATCAGTTGCATGATGTGTACAGGGGACCCTCCCTTTGAACATCCATCCCAGCATTGGCAGTCGGGGTGCCAGGAGGAGCTGTGCTTCAGTACCAACCACTTCTGAAACAGCTCGAACTCCTTCATACATTGCCAATATCTCTGTCTCAGTTGGAGTGTAGCGGGCCTCAGGTCCTCTGTATGCCTGACTCCAAAACCCTAGGGGTTGACCTCTAGTCTCCCTTGGTGCTTTCTGCCAGAGGCTCCAGGTAGGGCCTTTTTTCCCAGCTTCCGTGTAGAGCACATTAGGTACATCTTGTCCTGCCTGGACCGGCCCAAGGGCTACTGCATGAACTATCCCCCATTTAATTTGTTCAAATGTTTTTCATTGCCCAGGGTCGCATGTGAAACAATTTTTCTTCCGGGTCACTTAATAGGGAGCACTTCTGTTCAGACTGTAATTTGAATATGCATTCTCCCAAACCCCACAACGCCTAAGAAAGCTTGTGTTTCCTTTTTGCTAGTTGGTGGGGACATAGCTGTTATTTTGTTGATCACATCCAGTGGAATTTGATGATGTCCATCTTGTCATTTTAATCCTAAAAACCTGATCTCCTGTGCAGGCCTCTTGACCTTACTTTGTTTTGTGGAAAAACTGGCTTTCAGAAGGATTTGGATTACTTTCTTCTCTTTCTCAAAAACTACTTCTGCTGTATTGCCCCACATGATTATGTCATCAATATTTTGTGTATATTCTGGAGCTTCACCCTGTTCCAGTGCAGTCTGGATCAGTCTATGGCAAATGGTGGGGCTGTGTTTCCTGCCCTGGTGCAGTTGATTCCAGGCGTACTGAACATCCCTCCAAGCGAAGGCAAACTGTGGCTTGCACTCCACTGCCAAAGGGATTGAGAAAAACACATTAGCAATATCAGTTGTGGCATACCACTTGGCTGCCTTTGACTCCAGTTCATATTGAAGTTCTAATATGTCCAGCATGGCAATGCTCTGTGGGGGCATGACTTCATTCAGGCCCTGATAGTCTACTGTTAGTCTCCACTCTCCATTAGTCGTTCTCACTGGCCATATGGGACTGTTTAAAGGGTGAGTGAGTCTTGCTGAAAGCTCCAGTCAATGAATCAGCTTATGGATATGAATCAGAGAGTCTTGGCTGGTGAGATACTGCCACCAGTGCACTGTTGTGATGGTAGTCAACACCTGCTGTTCTTCGACCCTCAGCAACCCCACAACAGAAGGGTCCTCCAAGAAACCAGGCAAGGTAGACAACTCCTTAATTTCCTCTGCCTCCAAAGCAGCTATACCAATAAGCCTACTGATACTCTTTTGGGTCCTTGAAATATCCTCTCCTGAGGTAGTCTATGCCAAGGATGCATGAAGCATCTGGGCCAGTCACAATGGGGTGCTTCTACCACTCACTCACGGTTATGCTCACTTTGGCTTCCAATACAGTCAACTGTTGAAATCCCCCTGTCACTTGAGATACAGATGGGTTCTGCCACTGTATAGCTTGATGGCATGAGGGTATGCTGTGCACTGGTGTTCACTAGAGCTTTATACTTCTGTGGGTCTGATGTTCCAGGCCATCAAATCCACACAGTCCAGTAAATCTGGTTGTCCCTTTCCTCCACCTGGCTGGAGGCAGGGCACCTCTAGTCCTGGTCATAGTGTTCGCTGCTCACTTCTTGTAGATGTGAATTAGGAGTTCCTGTGTTAAGATCAGAAATAAGATCAGCCCTTTTACTCTGTCTGCAGCAACTGCAGTCTACTCCATTACTGGAAACTGGAGCAGCAAGTGTCTTTGAAGAACCCCCTTTTGTAATTTTTCTTCTTCGCAACTCACATGCTTGTGCCTCTAGGTTTGAGGTAGGTTTTCCATCCCACTTCCTCATGTCCTTTCCATGGTCACTCAGGTAAAACCACAGGGTGCCCCATGGTGTGTACACTCTATATCTTCTTTCTTGAGCAGAAGGATGCTTAGTCCTAATGGCTGAGGTGGTAAGTACAGATGGGGAGTAGGATCTATCCTTTTGGAGTTGTTCAGCATTCTCAGACAGTTTCTCCACAGCTGAGATGAGGGAGGAAGAGATACTCCCTTTGTATTCACGAAGCAGGCTAGCCATTTGGTGCCTCTTCATCTTTCCAGGTGAGTATTGCCAACAAGTTAGTGTACAATGCTGGTGCACTCTGTAAAAACTTCCACCACATGGGTTGTGTGCAGTGGACTCCATCTGGATCTTGCGTAACTGCTTATTGTTCAGGTCACTATAAATCACCTCCAGGACAGCTAATAATAACAGAATATACAGATTATACAAAATAAGTGATGCTCAATGCAATTGCTCGCCACCTGATGACTGACATCTAGCCCTCTCTCCCTAGGCAACTCCACCTAAGTATGACATCATATGGTATGGAATACCCCTATGGCCACTTTGGGTCAGCTGTCCTGGCTGTGCCCTCTCCCAACTTCTTGTGCACCTGGAAGAGCATGGGAAGCTGAAAAAGTCCTTTGAGAAGTCTAAGCACTACTTAACAACAACTAAAACATCAGTGTGTTATCAGCATTCTTATGCTAAATCCAAACCACAGCACTATGCCAGCTACTAGGAAGAAAATTGACTTTACCCCAGCTGAAACCAGGACAGTATATAAAAATAATTGGCTGGTTTACTTTTTGTGTTTTTTTCATTTTGACCTTTCTCAGAATCTGCAGTTTTGTTTCTTAATTTTAATCTTCCAGCGGTTGCTTGGGAGGTCACTTTTCCTAGTTTCCTTGTTAATGTGAAGAACAAGATTCCTGATATACAGTGAGAATGAAAGGGGGGGGGGGGGGGGGGAACCTGGGGGGGAATGATAAGAGAGGGACATGACATAAGCAAAATTATTCCATCTTTTATCTGTTGTGTAACAGTTGAATAGTTTCACCCAGAGCTCATAAATAATCTTTATGCCTCCTGGCTGTAACTCTGAGTAAAGGCTGGAATATAACATGAAAAATATACGTAAGCTGTGTATACGTCTCATCTGATATAAATGGTTATGACTACAGTTTATTTACCAAGTGGAGTCCCATTTTGGTGTCATGCAATTAGTACATTAGTGCAGAGAGCATTTGAGATGTATTACTAATTAATTGTTAATAACCTGCTGGGAACATAACCAAGACAGACACTAAATTGCAAAGCTAGTTATCAGGAGAAGCAGAGAAAATGATTTAAAGTTTTTAATTTGAATTCTGCATACAGCTTTCTTCCTCTCTATGTAATATATACATATATCGTACAGTATCAAGATGTTTGTGTCCATAATGTAAATTCCATCTGAGAAGTTTTATTTCACATGTTTTTAGAAGCTCAGTGCACTTAGGACTATGTTCAGTAACCAAGAAAGACAATTATGTATACATGTATATAATTAACAATAATATTTATGTAGAATTCAGTCAGACAATTGGAAAGTCTGTCATGAGGACACTGATAAGTGAGATCACTAAATTCTGTAGGGAGAAATAGTGATTTGATGATAATAAAGACAAAGAATCACAATAACTTTGAAATAATTTCTAATTGTCTTTTGAAGTTTAAGGGTATGGTCAGGGTAAGAAAAGCATTCTTCTCATGCATTTAAAACTACCACTAACAAGCTTTCACTGTTGAGAAATATTCTTGTCATTCTAATGCCTTTAACAGAAGAATAAAGTATTTGTAAAGGGCATCAGATATCCATGACTTCAAGTAGGCAATAATTATTGCTTACCTGCATAAATTCTTTTCATGTAATAAGGTGATTATAGCCCTTTGAACATGTCAATTTTCAAAAATGCAAGAAACAGATCTAGGGACATAAAAAAATAATAGAACTGATTGGAGACAGCTGATATTTTTTCTTTCTGGTCCTGCCAGGTACAATAACATAATAAATATGGGGAAGGGGAGGGGCAGGGAGAAAAGGAAAGCAAGAGATGAGGACAGAAAGAAAGAGAGGAGGATCTTTCATAAAGACATACCCATGCTGACTGTGAAGTATTTGAAGAAACATTGAAAAACAGAATATCTTTAAAACTGAAATTTTAACTAATCTGGCACTGCTGAGCATAGAGGGACACCCACTTTGAATACCCTTTATTCCCATTCACTTATATGGTTGAATTATTTTGAGTCAGACAACTCTTGAAACAACCTCTTGAGAAGCCCGAAACAACCTTCTGAGAAGTCCATGACACTGGATAAGCAAGAAATGGCCTAAGCAAGGAAGCATAAAACCCAGAAATCATGAATCTAAGACCTGACCAGGAAATTCAAAAAGTATTTGTTTAATATATGCGTCCAGCTCTGGAGCCCTCAGCATAAGAAGGACATGGAACTGTTGGAGCGGGTCCAGAGAAGAGCTACTAAAATGATCTGAGGGCTGGAGCACCTCTCCTATGAGAACAGGCTGAGAGAGTTAGGCTTGTTCAGCCTGAGGAAGAGAAGGCTCTGGGGAGACCTGATTGCAGCCTTTCAGTACTGAAAGGGGGCCTATAGGAAAGATGGGGAAAATCTTTTTAGTATGGGCAGCTGTGACAGGACAAGGGGAAATGGTTTTAAACTAAAACAGGGTAGGTTTAGACTAGATATAAGGAAGAAATTCTTTACAATGAGGGTGGTAAAACACTGGAACAGGTTGCCCAGAGAGGTAGTGGAGGCCCCATCCCTGGAAACATTCAAGGCCAGGTTGGATGGGGCTCTGAGAAACCTGATCCAGTTAAAGGTGTCCCTGCTCACTGCATGGGGGTTGGACTAGATGACCTCTAGGGATCCCTTCCAACCCAAAACATTCTATGATTCTATAAGTTGGAGAGCAATGGAAGGTGGGAAGTCTGAGAATGGGCTTTTAACAGGTTCAGATAAACTACATGGGGAAAAAGACAAACATTTAACCAAAAGGCATTTAAGATGACAGTAATTCAAGAGCGGTACTTACAATCTAGAGAGAGGCCAGACAAAAAAGTATGCTGGCCATCCAACCACAAGATTTTATTAAACTGGTTTATTCTCTCCAATCATTATAGACTGATTCAATTATCATTGTCTATTACAAAACTGCTCTTTCATAACATTTATTCTCAACTTTAAATTTCCATGTTTGAACACTCTGCTTTTCTGTGTTAATACTTTCTGATACAGAAAATGCCACTTCATAAAAAAAAAAAAAAGAAAAAAAAAGCTAGTAAAAAATATGTTCTGTGCTGAAGAACAGTTTTTACATTTTAGATTCCATTGCAACTATCAGGTTCTTTCTTTTTTTTTTTTTTTTTTTTTTACTTCCTCATTTTAACCACAGAAGTTGTGGCAAATTTCTGTTAAAAATTAAGAAACGTACACTCGGTGTACCTAAGCAAGTGAAAATAAGGTATTCTTAATTCTAAGCAAGACCCTTCTGCTGGAAAAAGAAAGATATGTCATTGTTCATGCTGTGTAATCTGTCCTATTTGTACTGGATATTTACAAACACTGGTTTTAAAGAAACAACCAAGTCACAAAGAGAGGATAGGAATTCTTCTCCCAAAATTGTGACAGTGCTTCCCCTAACTTTGTGTCACATCCACTGTGAAATTAAAGTTTCTTCTTGCCTCCTAGTCCACTGACTAGTATTTCTGGAATTCAGTGGTCCAGCTTCCATAGGAAAAGGAAAAATTATCCTTCTTGGACAACTCCATGACCTGGAATTTATGGTATTTTGGAAAGATCTGAGTGCTCCAGAGAGCTCTAATACATTAAGGATTACATTACAGACATTCATTAATAAAATATATACATATATATGTTTGAAAGGGTGAGGACTATCCATCTAACCACCCCTTAGCACATGGAATCAGATATCACAGGGGAACTTAGGGTAGGGTAGTGACAAGAAAGACTCATACCTCTCAGAGGCACATAATCTAAAATTTATTAAGTGAGATGGGTATAGCAGATAGCAATTTCTATTTCAACACTACTAGTCTACAACACTCAAACCCTTCACGCTCACACCAGTCAAAGCCTCAGTCCCTTCAGTTCAGCTGTGACCAGGAACATGGACCCAGGGAAGAGGATGTTCTCTAGCCATCATTCAGCATGCCAGGTGGCATGTCAGGTGGTGCAGAAGTTAAACCATGGGCTCAAAAACCTGGTCTCACTCCACAGTTGTGTCACAAGGAAATAAAGTTGTTAACAGGTAATCTGTGCTCATTTGTTGGTTTGTTGTTTTGTTGTTGTGTTTTTTTTCCCTACACATAGCTAAACCATTAGTGCAGTGCAGACATAGTCCAGACCTCACTGGCAGTGCTTTGAGGTAGGCCTCCTCATCGTAAGTATTTGTGTTCGGTTTGTTTTTCCAGTGCATACCAGAATAATCTAATGAATTCAAGCTAGGCAGATATCTACAAGGTTTCACTTATTTGAACAGTGTTTCAAGCAGACTTTAACCTGTGACAATGTGGGATCTGAAATGCTCTCTGGATGCTTGTCTGTTTCTATCATCTACAAGAAAGCTCATGATGTCAGTGGGTAGGTTCAGCTAAATGTCTATAATTCAGCAGTATGAATATAAGATCTTATGTGTAGCCTTGAATCAAACATCTAAAATCCAAGGAAACACTGTACTCTCTAACTTACAAATTTTATGAATTGCTCTTGAAGTGTTTCAGTTTCTTCCTGCTTGGACCCCATGTGGCTATGCCTACCTTCCAAAGGCCAGTGAACACTGGCCAGTATTCCCACATCTTATGATAAAACAGTACTGTGTTTCAGTTTAGACTTTGTATGGACACTGCTATGGGGAACCTAATGTAGACTATCTATCTAGGCTGCTTTCTTGAACCCCAGTTTAAAAAAAAAAAGCAAGTCCCATGTTTGGCATTTAAAATTGGTGGTCTGGATCTTGTGTGTTTAGATTTTAGAAATATTTATTATCTTTAAATAAGTGACGACAGTAACTCAAATCCAATGTCAGAATATGACAGAGTTCAGAGCAGTCATTTTTTTAACCCCTCAAGCTATTTTCTTAACCCCTTTAGCTATTTGCTAAAATAGCCCAAGGGAAGTGAAACAGTCCTAAATCATTTAGTCCTGAGTAATCCAGAGAGATTGGTGGCTAGAGTTACAGTAAGTGGAGTTTAAGCACTAAATAGTAATAATCATTGTAGAATTTTACCTAGCAGTCTCTTGGAAATAATACTACTAAAAATCATACTATGACTCTTTACTTAGATTTTTAAAAAATAGACAAGAAAATGAAAAAGACATTTTCAGTCTCTTTGGTATAAAAGAGATTACTTCTTATACTAAGTACTAATAATCAGCATTTAGTACCTAAAGAAATGAAATCTCCATATACTTGAGATCTATAGTCAGAAGAAAAAGGAAATTCAAATTATTAATCTTGAAGTGAATGCTACACATTAGAACAAACTCATGGGAGGCACATAGTTAAACAAACAACCTCCTCTCCCCTTAAATCTTTAAGGCAAGAGAAGATAATTATGTCTTAAATGTACATGGGTTATTTGAGAAAATCAGATATGATTCAAAGGCTGGATTTAAAGCTTAAGTTTAAAAAAAAAAAGGAACATTTTCTATCTGAAATAATAATGTAATTTAGAAATTACAAAAGTCTCTACTTCAAAGAACTAACTACAAGAACTAATCATTACATAGTTATCAGAAACAGGAAATATGAAACAATATTTGTGGAAGATACCTGAAATACTGTTACAGATAAGATATAAGATTCTGGCTCTGGCATTTCTGATTAATCACAGAATGTATGAATGAAGTATCAAACATTTTTGGTTGTTCCCCCCGCTCCCCCCCCCTTTTTCTTTTGTACCCCTTATATACATTAGGGTAATCTTTTCTCTGTTTCCATTAGACAATGTGATTTTGAGCTGTTAAAGCTGAAGAAGATTAAATAAACTATGCTAAACAAGACTAACAAGGTACAACAGAGACATGTAGGTCTTATATGAATTCCAAAAGCAAGAAAGTCTGTAATATAGTAATATAAAGAAATAGTTTTACCTACTCAGACATATTTCTGGGCTAAAGTTAATTATAGTCATTAAGAAAAAGTTAGCTTGTGTTTTAGATAAATTTAGTATAGCATTGGTCAAATTTTGTTACGAATAAGGATACACTAGATTTTTTTTGGTACTCTTACATTACTCAATGAAAATAAAAGCAAGAACATTGAACTGAAGAAAGACAAAAAGCAGAGTTAACCTACAGAATTCATTATCATAGTATAAGATATCTGTCAAATTCTAAAGACAATATTTTAAAAATTGCATAAACTTACATAATACGTAATATAGCGTTTCTATATTACTGGAAAAAAAGATGGAAATTCAATATGTAACAGCATATTTCAAGCAATATTTCAACCTTTACAAAAATAAAATTTCATTATAAGCTGATAATTTCCACATACATTAGTATCTTTCACCTTTTTCTCAAACTAATTAATATTATCTTTTATTTGAGGTATAATTTTGAACTAGATGGATTTCTGATCTGATGAACTGAAGTAACTTTCCAATTTTTGTAGGGTTTCTGTCTTCAGAGATCTTTTTAAAGAAGCATTTTTTTCTCATCGCTATAAAGAATACCTCTGGGTTTATTACCTAGAAAAGCCCACATATCCCTCCCC
>JADKXX010001743.1:0-175892 GCA_017310255.1 Butorides virescens
AAAAAAAAAAAAAAAAAAAAAAAAAGAACAAAAATAGAGTAAAATTTGGTTTGGAAGTAGACATATTTTTTTTTGAAAAGTAAACATTCAAGGAGAGAACACTCCAGCCAATATGATTTTGCAAGTTAGACATATTTGTGCCAGGAATTCATTATGTTTATACTTACAGTGAGTTTAGTACTGCCTCTATCACCTTCAAGAGTGTTAAGCTGATTTTCAAGTGTGAAGTGATTTCATTCCTCTATTGTATCTTAGCATGTGCAATATATTGGGACTAAGATCTGTCATATCCAATGAAATATGGTTCTGACTTAGAAGAATAAAAAAGGGAGCTCTTTCTGCAAACAAAAAAAAAAAAAAGTGAAAAAAATTGAAATGAAATTTGGTCTGGTTGGTGAGATTATATTCATGAAATAGGACTTGGCAAAGCTCTAAATAATTGTAAGAGGATTCTTGGTGTACCTGAAGGGAATAGCAAAGATACTATTGACTTCAATGAGGCCAAGGTATTCCCTTTTACTAAGGAACTAACTCTAGACTATGAGTAGTCTAAGTCTGATCACTTTAAGTAAAATAATCTTTAAATCCAATAGCTTTATTGCAAGCTATTTCATTACTTGCTTGGAAATGATTGTTTCATTTCCTGATTATTAAAGAAAAACAAATCAGAAAAAAAGAACAACCAAAAATTCCCCAATATTTTCAAGCCCTTAACATCTACTTCTCAGTACAGATTGACAGAAAGGACTATATTATTCTAATTGTAACAAACATACTTATAATAACATAGAATTCCACAGATAATATAATTCTTTTTCCATGCTTTAGTATACTTTTGAAAAGACAAATATTGTCTTGGCAATCATGATACCTGTTGTGCAGATCCAGAAATAATTGGATGCTTCAGGAAGCATTGGTGTTTAAATAACAAGGGTGTCACCCACCCTTTTATAAATAAGAAATTGTTGAATTTGGGTAAAAGTATTCTTTATTTATGTCCTAAATTAAGCTATGTTTCTTCTCATATGTATTGATGCTTGAACTCAGAATTTTCAGCTATCTTGTATATGAAGGTTTTTTTTCTAAATACTCTAGCTTGTAATTTGCAAGTTCCCTAGAAATACTAGAAAGCTATTTTATGAAAGTCTAGCTACTACTTATGACTACTACTTCTTATGTCCTCTTATGGAATTTATGGGAAAAACTAATTTTAAATATTCAGATTTACCTGTTTAAGAAGAAGAAAAGATAATATTTTTTAAACAAAATATTAGAAAATGTGTGCATTCTACAAAAAAATCAGAAAAGCTGAAATAAAAAGTTTTCTGGAACTGTATATAGCAAATTTATACTATCAATCAGCTACATTTCCTTTCTGAAGACCAACTATATAAAAATGAACCATTAATTGGTCTATTCTTTATATGCATTAAAGAAAAAAACTATATGTATTCTCAGATCCACATTTTTAATTACTGTAATGTTAAAAATAAATTTTTACTCTGCTTGCCCCTCAGTCACGGTAGCACAAAGAAGTGGGACAGTTGAGACTAATCCCAATCTGTGTATGCCAGATAGCTGGCAGAATCCTACTAGCAGAAGCAATTTTACAATAATAGTACGTATTTACAGAAATCAGTGAAGCTTTAGAAGTACTTGGGGGGACTGAAACTTTCTTGCAGCATCTTCATTATCATTAAGAAAAAAATAGCTTGATTTTTGAACTCTGATTCAAAAAAATTACATTGGGCATGATGATTACAAGCAATATATCACTTTCAGTTTTGACTAAGTTAAAACAACAGTCTTTACTGTGATAAATTGAAGACCAGAAGGTGTAAAAATAAAATTAACAAAAAGTGTGTTGAATAATAGGATGCTTAATCTAAACAACAGGAAACACCAAAGCTTTGTTACTTTTGCTCTTGGGTCAGGAACACTATCTCCATCACAGAATCAGATGCTTAATTTTAGGCTAAGATACAGTCTGAAATCACCTCTTAAGTTTAGACTTCTTTTACTGCAACATTTCTTTTTATTATTATTTAGATTGTAAGGATCATACTTTGTTTCATTTGTGACAGATGATACAAATTCTTTTAAACATATTGTTTCTGGATGAACTGATAAATAGTAATGAAGTCTGAAGTCTTAGCACACATGGGACCATCCAGAAATATTTAAGAGTAGAAAAATACAAACTCTAGCCAGTGTTTCAAAACTTACATTTATATACCTAAAAATCCATCTATTCTCTCATCTGTACATTCTGCACCTTGGTTTTAATATTGTTTTCTTTGAGAAACCTTCTCTTTTACACAGGATCTAATTTTCACCAGGCACTGACATCAACAGAATCTTTTGGGTACTCGAGTAATATAGAACAGCTTCCTAATGATTTATGTATGAGTTAAATATTACCAATGGTGAGCAGAAATGTGAACTTGGAAATTTCTCCTGCTACTTACAAAGGTGGGATAAGGTGGACAAAAAAAAGAAAAAAATCCATAAGTACCAGTTGATAAAAGTCAAGAGATTCTTGGCTTTCTTCCACAGCACAGTAAGTTGTACATTCCTTTGTGATGATGAATACCACCAAACTGCGATAAAATCAGTGAGACTGGAGAGTACTCAGACATACATAGAACACATCCTTTCACACTGAGATTTTTTTCTTTTTTTCCTAGGTAAAGATCAGGATTTGTACAAGTCGTTGTTTTGAAATATTTTAGATGTTTCAAACTCCTAGAATTTGATTTAACATATGAACCTATACATTTTGTTCAACTTTATCTGAGATCTATAGAAGTGAAAAAATTAAAAATGGTGTAAACAAATTGGTGGGCTCAGTAGAGCAGAATTCAATATTCCGCAAGTCTTCATGGTATAATGTTCCACTTACAAACTGGTTTTGTTTAAATAATGTTGCTGTATTATCCTTAATTAAATTATATTTTTATATAAAACATAAGAAAGGAGATAGAATCGCTTGAAATCTTTTTTTCATGAGCTCAGAAAGATTTCAGGAAAGTTCTTATTTTCAAAATCAGAAGGATTTCATAGAATCATAGAATGTTTTGGGTTGGAAGGGACCACTAGAGGTCATCGAGTCCAACCCCCCTGCAGTCAGCAGGGACACTGCTAACTAGATCAGGACACTGCTAACTAGATCATCTACTTCAGTTTATTATTCATGTTTCAGGTTGCTCCATTTTTTTATTTTTCTGATTCTTATTCTTACAGGTACTTATTGCTTTAATAACCTCACCTTTCTGCTGCCCTCTCTAGTGTGCACTGACAAAGGGTAATTAAATATTAAATAATTCAGTACTGGATTTTTGGTATTGTGTCCAAAAAAGCTAAATTGTTAAACTCTCAATAAAAGGACTTCTAGTCCAAGAAATCTAATGACATTTTCCACCCCAAAATAGCTATCATTTTTATATCCTTTTTGGTGGGGTGGTGTTTTATTATTATTATTATATATTCTGTTATATTCTGGTTTGATATATTATTACTACTACTACTACCATTATAGACAGAGGTACTTTACCTAAGTGTATGGTAATGACTGTCTTTTGTTTACAGAGATAATGTATTCCAGAGAATGAATGAAGCTCAGAGGACTTATTTGCCAAGTTTTTTCTGGTTGCCACTCTACTGCTTGAAGACTTTGGCAAGTTCTTCTGGCTGCTTGCTGACTATTATTGTCTTTTTACACCAAGCTGCCGTTGCCACTGATTTTTACGAACTAGTCTTTGCATTACCTGTCTCAACTTAGATGCCATCAACTGGCTTCACATCTCCCTAAGAAAAATTTTAACCTTTTGGCTGTCTCTTATAGTACACTGAAAAAAACCCTGATTTTGAAGTATGATAATGAAGATTACACTTCCAAGTACTGAACTTCTCAGATAGAGTTTGAGTGGGTTATCAAGAAGCCTCTGCTACTAGACCAAGCCAGCTGGAACCAGCACAGTAAAATAGAGCTTTTCCAAATGTCTTAGGCAATAAATGATTACTGAAAATCCAGATGAGACCACAGCTTTATAACCTTGATTCCACCATGAAAAAAGTGAAAATTTCTTCCTTTCCAGGATAAGGAGGTAAATATAAAGCTATTGTTTTCTTTTAAATTTCTTTTCCTGAATTCATTGAATGAAGCAGAATTAATTTTTTCATTAACTAGGGGGAGAAGAAAAGGGCTGTTTGTTTGTATTCCTTTCATGGGGATACATGCTTTTGTCCTTTAGTAGACAACTTAATAACAGTTGAATCTCTGACCTACGCATTTCCTTCTTTAGTGTTTATATCAACAGTTTTTCAGCAACAAAGATTTTTTTTTTGAGACTTTTTTTAAGATTTTTTTTAAGTGTAATAACTGCTTCTTATGTTTTCCAAAGCTGGGCCCTTTCACTATTTCTGACTGAATATTTCAATGTTATATTGAATTACTACAGTGAAGTGGAATGAAAAGAATACTTGTTTTATTAAGTTGATCCCATAACTGAAAAGAAGCTAACAGCAGGCTAACTCACACCTATTGTCTACAAGAAAAAATATTGAAAGATAAATCACTAGAAGTGTTTCAAGGTGAAATGATTTTTTTTTCTCTCTCAAGAGTTTAGATTTGTTTTGATTACTAACAGCTACACTGCCTACTATGCTGAATCAGGTGGTAAAATCACTGAATTCTATGTATGATTTTTGGTACTTTTTTCTGTTTCCAGTAGAAACCATCTAGTTCATGGGGTGGGGGAATCCTAGACCTAAAAAAAAAAAAAAAAAACCAACCTAGAAGTGATGCCAGAAAGTCATCTACTTCAGTTTCCGTCTTAGAAAACATTCATTTTCTCTATTTATCTTCTAGTGATAGCAGGCTCCACAGTTTTCAGAGGCATTCTGTTTCACCATTATGCTAGCCTAATGATTGTATCCCTTTTCTTCTAAAATTTATCCAATGCCTTCCTTTCTGCAATTTAAGCACATTATTATTTTATATTATTTCTTGTCTTGTGTTGTCTTGTTTTATTCTACCCTGCCCCTCATGTAATAGAGAACAGACAAGTCCCTACATCTTTGCAACCTATTGCATAACTGAAAACTGTTTTCATACTGCCATCTCCTCCTCATGCTCTGTAGATTAAGCAAATCAGTCAATCACAGGTAAAAGATGTTGATAATGCCCATTAATCTCTTTTGGCCTACTTTCAGTTGGGTCATACCTTTCTTGAAGTGAATTCAACAGACCGAAAATTGAGGTTGAGTACACAGACTCACCTTTTTCAAAGTATCATCTCCATACTTCTGAGAGACAAATCTCATAACTATCAGTACAGCCATTTTCAGTAATGTCACTAGAAATTTTTCCAGAACATTAAAGTTTCTCCTTACCAGCCTTTTTTCATTACTCTATGCAAAGAAGAGAGAATATTTGCTGAATGTTAGTCAGTCATTGATATCTTTTCTTTCTTTCACTGCATTAGTGATTGTTACTTTAAGAAGTTTCAAATTTGTTTCATGATTGTTCTTCCATCTGTGAAATATTCACTCTATCTGCTGATAGTTAAAGACCCTTATGGTTTATGCACACCATATATAAATTCCAGAATGCAAGGCTCCTAATACACAGCATTAATATTTATAGGACTTTTCCTGAAAGGTGCTGAACATTCACCGATATGATTTATTTCTGTTTCAGTGAGTATTGACTATACTCAAAACTCTGCAGGAGATACTAAGCCTTTTGAGGATTATGTTAAGTTGATTTTCCTTAAGGAGTACACAGCTCATCAGACCCAGAAGGCACTCATCAGTGTGAAATTGTAAAATTATATATTTTAGTCAGTAGGATCCAACAATATCATAAAAGCAGAATAAATAAAGTTTATATAAAAGTGCAATGAATATTATTTTTATTCTTATAATTTTCTTTAGCAAAGCTTTTTATTTTCTGTTATTCAAGTCCTTTTCATAGATCCCTCTGTTACTGCTACAGGATTTTAATTGAAATGAAACATTTCTGGTAGTAATTTCTGACTTTCATCTAACTGCAAACTATCTGCCTAAACATAAATTTTATAATTTTCTTTGTATGATATCTTTCTTTATATATCTCATGCATAGCTGGCATAATCCTAATTTCAGTACTTTTGGAGGTATAATGCTTTATAGACTAAAATGTATTTCCAGAACACCACTTAAAATTTTGCCTTTTATCTCTCATATTTGCCTCTCTAATTCCTTTTTTTCCCCAATTTTTTATTTATTTTTGCTTTTTCTTTCATACTGTTCCATAGGACACCATACTTTCTTGCAAACTTTTTTTTTTTCAAAGAAATTTCCAGACTTTGTTATTGACTAATAAAAATCATGTTTTGATGAAATTTGAATTGCTTACTAATAAATCATAAAATTAATGCTGTTGTAGCTTTTTTATGCAGTCTGTCACTAAAATCATGCAGGGTCTTTAGCACTTTGGGGTTTTCTGTTGAAGTGTTACTGTGTTTGACACAGAAAAAGTTGCACATGTAAAGTATGAACATGCCTCTATTTCGTAAGGGCCATTTTAGGATTTGTTTGCAATGTGTCTCATTTTGTGCACCTCATCAATATGGAAAGATAAAGCCTGAGAAAGCCCTTTGAACAACTAAGTCATTTTGCTCAACATTGTGCTTAAGCATTCTTTATGGCTGAGGGTATGAAAATTAAATACACAAACTTTGAAAAATGGTCTTTCCTATATTGTTCAACCATGTACAATTCCAAACTCGGTGGCCACATGCTGAAACAGCATTTTTTATTGCCGTATACCAACTGAAACACAACATTTATTACAAGCTTGGGTAATAGAAGAGGTGGCAGCCGCATGTATTTAGTTTGACATTTGTTTCTCAAGGTTACCAGAAAAAGGACAGCCAGCATTTACATACTTCCCCTAGAGAATAGTTCATAGCATACATTTCTTCCTACATTCTGGGAAGGAGAGGTCCATTCCACTTCACTTTTGTAAGATGAAAGAGCTGCAGATATTTCTCGAAAATCATTGTCTGTCTCTGGCAGAAGCCTTTGATAAGTGCTTTGATATGTGCCACTTTTAGTACAACAGTAAATTCTTCTTTTTGTTTGTTTGAAGAAGCCAGGAGAAGTTCCACAAAGAAATTTATAACTTGTCTTACAAGAAGGCAGGTCACAGAATCGCAAGGGTTGGAAGGGACCTCAGGAGATCAGCTAGTCCAACCACCCTACTAAAGCAGGCTCTCCTAGAGCATGTTACACAGGACTTCGTCCAGGCGGGCTTTGAATATCTCCAGAGAAGGAGACTCCACAACCCCCCTGGGCAGCCTGTTCCAGTGCTCTGTCACCCTTAGAGTAAAGAAGTTTTTCCTCATATTCAACTGAAACCTCTACAGTTTCAGTTTGCACCCATTGCCCCTAGTCCTGTTGCTGGACACCACTGCAAACAGACTGCTTCCATCCTCGTGACTTCCGCCCTTAAGATATTTGTACATGTTGATGAGGTCCCCTCTCAGTCTTCACTTCTTCAGGCTAAACAAGCCCAACTTTCTCAGCCTTTCCTCATAGGGGAGATGCTCCAGTCCCTTTATCATCCTAGTTGCTCTCCTCTGGACTCTTTCTAGGAGTTCCTCATCTTTCTTGAACTGGGGAGCCCAGAACTGGACACAATACTCCAGGTGGGGTCTCACGAGGGCAGAGTAGAGGGGGAGGATAACCTCCCTCGACCTGCTGGCCACACTCCTCTTAATGCACCCCAGGATACCATTGGCCTTGGCAACAAGGGCACACTGCTGGCTCATGGTCAGCTTGTCGTCCACCAGGACTCCCAGGTCCGTCTCGGCAGAGCTGCTTTCCAGCAGGTCATTGCCCAGCCTGTACTGGTGCATGGGGTTTGTCCTCCCCAGGTGCAGCACTTGGCACTTGCCCTTGTTGAACTTCATCAGGTTCCTCTCCGCCCAACTCTCCAGCCTGTCCAGGTCACGTTGAATGGCAGCACAGCCTTCCGGCATATTAACCACTCCTCCCAGTTTTTTGTCATCAGTGAACTTGCTGAGGGTACACTCTGTCCCCTCATCTAGGTCATTGATGAACAAGTTGAACAAGACTGGGCCGAGGACCGAGCCCTGGGGAACTCCACTAGCTACTGGCCTCCAACTGGACTCTGCCCCACCGATCAGAACCCCTCTGAGCCCTGTCATGAAGCCAGTTCCCAATCCACCTCACTGTCCACTCATCCAACCCATACTTCTTGAACTTCCCTATGAGGATGTTATGGGAGACAGTGTCAAAAGTCAACCAGCCATATCCTGTCTGAAGAGGTGCAGAATTTCAAACCTGCTAAATTACTTTCACAGTCAAAGACACAGCTGATTGTAGAGCTATTCCCAATCCTATTCCCAAATTGTAGTTGCTCTTGCTCTACACTTATGTGCTTGCCCAAGATGCTATTTTTTTATCAGCACTGAAACAGAAAAGTTCAGTCTGGGTTTATTCAGACTGGTAGTGGGAAACCATCTGCTGTAGTTAATGAGCACTGCAATACAATATAAAGTTATTCTGAACAATTGAACAAAGCAATTCACTTAGCACACTGGCAATCCAACCAACAGTGACATCTGCCAGAAAATGAATATAAGGCATTGATCTACTTGCATTACAATTTGGTACTGGAAACAAAATAAAATTAAAAAAAAAAAAAAAATTAGTGGCAATACAAAGACAATCACTATAATTTGTATCTACCGCCTCATCAAATACTAAAATTCTCCTTTCACAGGTTCAAAATATTCTTGTCACAAAGGTGGAAGACCTTCCAGTTGTGGAATAATATTACAAAACTGCACCAGTGTCATTAAAACATTTTTTCTGGAAAATCCCTTAGGGACAAATTTCCCAGTAAACTGTAAAAGTGCTATCTGTAAATATATAGATAAACACCCATACACAGACTGTACATTAGCACCCAATAAAAGGTGTACTAGTACAGTAAAAACTGTACTGCTGGAAAACATTTAGTAAGTGAACTTGAAGTGACACCTCTGAAATGGAATAAAACACAAAAATACTTTTCACCTGCAAGAAATAAGACCCTTCTTCCCTTACTGACAATCCATGGCTATAAATGTTTTGAAAGAAACAAACAAAAAAAAGGTGAAAAAGATCAATTATTTCATTGACTTTGTAAAAGTTTCTACTACTTTTGATAAAAAACAAAATTGAAAAGAGAACACATTCAGCTTTTTTAAAAACTTGTCATAAAATGGTTCTATGTCCAAGAAAATAGAAACAGTTTCAACTGTTATAATTCAAAAACAAAAAACAAGTGTCAGGTTGTTTTTTTTTTCCTTAATGAGAAATGCTACAGCTTTTTTCTCTTTGCTAATATCTAGAAGACAATTTTCTTTACAAAATAGTGGTTAGCCTTTTTTCTTAAAAAAAAAAAAAAAAAGTAAATGAACTTTTAGTCCATGTATATTTATGTGTGTCTGTTTATGTGCATTTCCCTCTGCCAGGTTCAATGAAACTTCTGAAATGAGTGCATATTCCAAAATACTTATGTTCCTAAAAGTTCTGGGAAAACTCACAAAGGTTTTCTCAATAGACAGTAAAGCTTGATTTTTCTCAGGAAAACCACTAATGATTTTTTTTTTTTTTTGTCTTTTTCTTACATTACATTCATTACAATGAAACAATCCATATATTGCCACTTGGGTGATGACACAATGATAATGAAAAAAAAAAAAGAGAAAGAGCAGAGTAATCTTGTAGAGTATTCAAAGTTCTTGACTAAGATCAGGTAATACTTGATTGTTTATGTAAAGTTATTGTTTAATGAAATTTATTTTGTTAGAGGTAGAGGTAAAACTCAAGACACTCCTTAGAATTTTTTTTTTTTTTTTCCAGAATCATGACTAGGTTTATATTTAGCAAGTGAATCTGTTATAGAAAGGAAAAGAACTGATTTTGACAATTTTTGAAGAATTTGAACAATTTCAAAGAAAGCCTGGAATACGGAGAAATGAGGAAATAGTAAAGCTAAGTTGCGAACATGGCAATGCAGAGAGACTAACAATGTAAGTATAAGGTGACTAAGAAGCAATAAAGGAAAGAAAAGAGAACAAATGAGCAATAAAACCAGAAGAAAAAACTAAAGTGAACAAATTAAAAATTGAAGCTAAATATGACATTGCTGTAAAAGAATAGTTATCTGCCTCTTTATCTAAAATATGTCTCTTCTTCTGGTATTCAATTAAAAAAATATGGGTAAGTAGAGATATTACTAAGTATTCATATCAGTCTACTGAAAATCAAACAAACAGGGGAGATAAACCTAGAGAAAAGCAAATATCCTTAGCTCCCATGTTCATTGTATTTGTTTTGTTTCTTAAGAAAAAAAAAACTCTCTAAAATATTTTGATACAATTAATTTGCACAATTTGCTTTTAAACATATGTAGTGTTCTAAGATAAGCCAGTCTTATTCTTTACTGTAACTATCTGTATCTTCTTTAATATGGCTTTGTGATGCTGTAGTTACAGCTCTACAACTAGTGTGGACTGAAAGAGATGTCAGTCTTGGAAAGGGAAAATAAATATAGCCTGAGAAAAAGTCACCACTTTTATAATTTCAGAATTCAAGTTCTTACCAATACATGTTGGAGACAACATGTTACGTGAAGCTGGTATTCTCAGCAACAATTTCCTGTTGAATAGAAAGTCTAGCTTGAGCTTTTAGTCTTGATTTTTAAAACAATGCATATTGTGCATTGTGAATTACTGTCATATGCATATCCCTGAAAGATGTCACAGCTGACATTTTCCCAACATATTCACACAGTGTAATAGAAGTCTAAAACTGAACCCTATTTCTGCACTTCATTTGCAATTTTCTACATTTCCTTTTTTTTTTTCTTTTCCTAGAACGATATATTTTCATTAATTTTGCAGGATGAATTGTTAAACTTTTCCAGAAAAAAATTGATCTTTTTGGAATTAAGAGCTGCATGTGTTTTGCTCTCATTCAGAATGGTATGTTTGGACTTGGCTTCTGGTGAGCCAAGGAAAGATAGTAAACACTGTCAGAGAAGGTATTTAGATGTCAGAGAGGTCTCTCAATCAGTTTTACAATGCCTAAACCACCAAGCATGATTGGCATTTAGAAACGCCATCTCCTAGAAATGATCACAACTCTTAGAAATGGTAAAGACTGTTACTTGGATGTAGTTGCCTCTTTCTCCCTACCTAAATCAACATTTAATTCATGTTCTGAGTGTGTCTTTTATTTTATAGACCTTTCTATAAAAAGGATTTTTCCAGTGAACAGTGTATGCTAACCGGGAGAGACATCTGTGCTCCTCAGTGAAGTGAAGTTCTACATCTCAGGAAGCGCTTGAACTCTTTAGCCTGAACCTGCACTGAACATATGTCTGTTGGGTGAGTCATGGGAACTCTCTCCTGTTCTTGGCTTTAGTTTTTAAGGCTTTTAAAAATAGTATTCTTGTGGTGTATGGCAGAAAAAGGAGGATGGTTCTTGCAATATTGTTTGTGTTAATGCAGTAGCATATCTTTCATGTCCTTAACTTCTCTTGAGAAAAAAAAAAAATAGCTGTTCAAGAAGTAATTTTTGTATAAGCTGCAAAACTTATAAAACCCCCCACAATTCTATAGCACCCTGTTGGAATTTTTGAGCTAGCAGGATGTGTATTTAAGCTTAAAGTGAGTCATTATTTTAACTATTCCCATCACTTCTTGCAAAATATCCAGAAGCGTATCATTGACAGCCAGTATAGAGAAAAAAAAAAAAAAAAAAAAAAAAGAAGAAGATAATTTATTCTGGTTTAATAACTCTTATGTTGATTTTCGTGCTTTCAGTGGTACATTATTATTTTGCAAACACACACACAAAAAGACTGCTGGTAATGAGGGTGATACTGTGAAGGAGCACTGTTAAACACTGTTTCTGATAAACAGAATCTAATACGAGCTATTTCTTGCAAGCACACACATACATGCACTTACGTAGTCTTATAGATGTGCTCTAGCCAGACCAATTTAGGATGAACACAAACTTATTAACTGAGCAGCATTTGCATTGATTAGAAAGGTTCATTTAGCATGAATGCAATTATTACTCCAGGTGACTAAAATCCGCCCATAATTTAATTGCTCTATTATACATTGACCCAACATTTATATATGCTTTTTTTCTGTTGTTGTTGTTGTTACTATTATTATTAATTACTATTGCTATTAATTTGGGATATTCCAAATATGGGGCTCTGAGCAACCTGATCTAGTTGAAGATGTCCCTGCTCATTGCAACGGTGTGGACTAGATGACCTTTAAAGGCCCCTTCCAACCCAAACTATTCTACAATTCTATAAGTTCTGTTCTGATCACTCCAGGTTACAATACGTCCTCTTTTACTAATGCAGAGCTAGCTATGAAAAGGTCTATCTCATCCAATTTCTTTAGCAGTCATGGTCAATACTTTATCTGACTTAATAGTAGTTTGAATGTCCACAAGAGCAGTGAAAATTTTAAAACTGACCTAACCTTAGACTGTCAAATCAGAATATGAGAAGGAAGAAGGGGAAGGAAGTCTCTATCTAGATATAATAGTAATTTAGCAATGTGAAAGTAAGGGAATTTAGAATAGATTACTAAAAGAATGTAAATTAATACATTACTCGTTATTTAAGACAAAAAGTTTGAACAGCTGTGGGACAAAATTTAATTATCAATTGCAAAATAGCTGCTGAAAATCAAAACCAGATAGTTGGTCCACCTTCTTTGCTGATAGTAAATGTCACTGTTCCCCTTAATAGCATTACTATGATATATAGCAATGTTTTCAAAGAAATTTGATATGTAGGAGGAAGAAATGTCATAGCCCTGAAAGATACTGATTTAATAAATCCTCTTCTTGGCTTGGTGATCTTGCTTCTGAATGTGCTTAAGGACAGGAATTCTCCAGACATAATACTGTGAAGATATTGGCAAGGGTCTTCCTTTCTTAAAACTTATCTTGACGTTGAACCTTGAGTTTAGCTTATTCTTGAACTCCCAGCTCCTGATCTTGACCAGTTATGAAAATTCTCTGCACATCTGCAACAACTTGTGCTATAAATTACCTTGCTTTTTATATAGCTCTAGTTCTTAAAGATTGCTAGCTTTTCTTCAGTTTTGGGTGCCCCAGTTAAGCTTTTCTTCAAAACCTTTTTGCACTATTTCTTTTTCACAGTAGACCAAGAAAAAAAATACATAATCTTAAATTAATTTGAAAGAAATTTGAAAGCAGACATTAAATCCATTCTTGCTAAAGTAGGTTTAATATTAACTGGTTTTACAGCATAAGATAAGGTAGACTACACTTTTACAGTGAGTGTAATCAAAAATTTAACTACATTTAATGCATTAAGTAATAGTATGTGTTGTCCATATGTGGGAGTTTTCACAACTGGTCATCTTCCTAAGCAGCACCCCAGAGTTAATTACAAATTACTTAGCATGAATTGCAGAAAGAAATTCTAAGACTGTACCATATAAAAAGACTATGTCTATAATTTCCCCTGTTAGACATAAAATACAAGAGAGGATTCTTATGAATAAACTGTTTCTATAAAAATGTATCTATAATATTATAACACAGACAGGAAAAAAACATATCAAATACCAACAGGATGCACCCACCCAAAAATTATTATAACTTTGATGATGAAGCATTAAGAATTCAAAACCCTCCATCAAATGTTTTCAGCATTATTTCATTTATTATACTACTTCTTTCACCATAAATGGCTTGCATATTTATGTTAATAGAACATTTTCTGTTTATATGGCTTTCTGCAGTCTCCAGAAGTGACATGGCTTTAAGTATGCTTCCATGTATTGCAAAAATTTTATCTATCTTCTTATGATATAGCCTTTGGAAACTTAATACCCACACGTTTTCTTGAAGAGTGTCTTCAAGGTGTCTAAGTTATTTAGATTCTGAAAATCAATTGATTTCTGTTTTGACCTTTACACGTCTGTACTTAGAAGAATAATGTACATTTGTTGTAGATTGCAGGCACAGTCTGCAAGGCAGGCATATAATGGCACTGTCTTCTGATGTTCTTAGTGTGCTCATGCCTGTTGGTACTGAAATCAGTGAATGTTTTGAGAATGACTTTCACAAGGATAGGAAGGAGAAGAGAAATTTAAAAAAAAAAAAAAAAGCAAAGGAGGGGGGAGCTAGATACATAACATGTCCATTATTTTTATTTTCGCATCTCTAGTTAAGTGATTTCCCTGAAATTACTATTAAGTGTCTCAGACACAAACAACTGAAAGCAACCTCAAGGTGACCTTGATTCAGACTAAAATATCACATCAGTGTTATGGATGTCAAGAGTAGCTTACTTGTCAACAAAGTATTTTTGTATGGCTAACCATCACCATTCACCTTATTGCTGACTTCTGATAGCATAATAGAATGAAATAGGAATAAATATCTCTTTCACTTTTTCAGAGGTAAGTGATTTTAAGATGATGAATAGATGTTGATAGTCTATACCAGTTACCAGTTACCAACACTAACTTAAAGGAAATGGAATGAAGCTGCATCAGGGGAAGTTCAGATTGGACATTAGGAAAAGGTTCTTCACTGAGAACATGGTCGGCCACTGGAACAGGGTCCCCAGGGAAGTGGTTACAGCACCAAGTCTGTCAGAGTTAAAGGAGTGTCTGGATGATGCTCTTAGTCATATGGCTTAATTTTAGGTAGTCCTGCGAGGAGCAGTGATTAGGACCTGATGAACCTTATGGGTACCTTCCAACTTGAGATTCTAAGAAATATTTTCAAGTATATATATGTTAGAACACGTATAGTGAGGCTTAATAAATAAAACATACATTTCTTGGCTTATTCTGGGTATTTCCATGTAGGTGAAGTTGTCATTGCAATGCAAACTCTTAGGATATTGTGTCACTGTAAAAGTTTAAGTGTCTTGCCATATGGTTTACAGAAACCAGCACAGTGAAGAAAGTAACAGTGAAGTGATGACAGTATAAAAGCTGAGGAGAACATCTAGAGAGGTATGCCTTAAATATATTTTATATTTCAGATTCCAAATGTTAATCTTATCCTACAGCACCTAAACTAGATAAGATATTTCTTTCTTACTGAAGGTATTGCACAATCTTTTTTAAATTCCAAAAGATTAATAATTTTTCTGAGACAAGATAAGGGGTTTGATCTGATTGATTTTATTTCATTGCCTAGCACTCAGTATTCAAATACTGAGCTATGTGGTATTCTGAATGAAGTTCTCCCAATCTTTTCTTGCAGAAACTATTCTAGTTTGTATAAGTATTTTAAAAATTATTGGAGCAGGAACTAAAGTGTAAACATCCTAAATGTACTTTCAACTTTTTAGCTTATATCTTCCCTGACCAAAAAAATAAAAGCCAAAACCATCCAAACTCCCAGTCTTTAAATAACACTGTTCTTGAAACATTAAATTCAGGCCAGATGGTCCCACGTTCCTTTTAGGTGTGCATTTGAAGAATTAAGATACAGAATCATGTATTCAAGTGTGTACTCTGTTCCATTTTAGAACAGATACAAAGAAAAAACTGCAAGAAGCCTATGATAATATATTCCATAGTTGAAGAGGTAGACTATTTTTCTGCTTTTCTGAAATCCAAGTTCAAATCACCTCAGAATTGGGTAATACAGTTACGTCTGGGTCCCATACATTTGATTTGCAAAGCATTAGGAAGAATTAGAGAGATACTATCACACAACTTTTAGAGTCTTTTGGCTGAGATTATTCAGAGGATACATAACATGCTTAATGGTCTGCTGGTTAGATGGTAACTCAGCTTACCCAATATTTAGACATTTTTCTGCATTCTCACTATTAGACACCTAGTTGTTCAGACATGTTAAACTGTTACATAGCTCAATGAAAATGGTTAAGAGCTTTACGAATATTAGAAACTGCTAAATTTTGTGTGTAAGTGCTTAGTGGGTAAGTATAAACTTAATTTTACCTTTTGAGGTAATTACCAAATTGCAGTATAACTGTGAGAATACCAACTGTATACTGTATCTTATAACCTCTTCCATGACTTTCTCTCTTCCTCTCTCTTTCTCCCTTTTTTCCCCTTCTCTAATATCACTTCTCTCTACCTCTCAAAATGTATTTCCTTCTACATCTTAAATATTCATAAAAAGTGCTGATGAAATGTCAGTTCTTTACCTCACTGAAGGCAGATGAATTACCTTTTCCTTTTAGACAGTCTATAATTTAAATGAGATTTTTTTTAAATGTCATTCCATTACTTAATTGGGAATACTTGTGATGCATATACAGAAAAGTCAAGTAAAATTTATATTATATTAATTCAGAAAATGTTAATTTATAAATAGCTCAACTGGTAACAAAAATTAAGTTACATGGAACACCATGCGTTAGGTAAGCGGTGGCGGTCATTAAGAACTTTTTAAATTGCTATTTTCAGGCAAACTAAACTTTCTATAATCTTTATGATATCTCTGTGATTACAATGCATTTAGAGTATTTACAAAAACACAGAACACTGATTTTATGGTCCTATCACTACTCCAGTAGATGTATATTTAGAACCTTGATCCTTATGAAAGAAATTTGTGAATGTATCCAGTGACCCATTTGTACTGCTGGTAACCAAATATACAGTAAGAAGCAATATAGTAAAAATGAAAATAAATTAAAATAACCCACTAGTTAAATAGATTACATATAATATATTTGCAATATAATACTAGTGCATTTACAACTCATACAAGCCTTAGAATATACACTGAACTAGCAAGTGGCCAATCATGACTTGTAGACTAAAACTTCTGAGAAAGTTTTCACATACTGCCCTTGAGAATTAGGATCTGTACCTCATTTTGGCCAGACTGCAGCTTCTCAAACCAAAACAAAGATTCACATTTATATGAAGGAAAGTTAGATTGTGACATAGGACTCAAATCTTTCTTCCCCCCCCCCTTTTTTTTTTTGAGCTTTTATACCTGAAAAATTGGGGTTTTTTTCTGGTAATTAGTTAAATAGAGTATGCATTCATGCATGTAATCAATCACAGAGGGTTGGCTTGTTTATTTCAAAGTTCTTTATAGAAAAATCCTTCTAGATTAATATGTTTACTACCTTTCAAATGTTACAGCAGAGGAAAAAATAACTACTAAGTTTGCATATATCATACAACAACATTTTGATGCAAAATAATGGTTACTAGTTTCCTCATAACCTTCTCACTTGTGGTAATTTTATGGTATGGCATCAACATGTCCAGTCATTACAGTAGTACATGCATTTGGGGAGACATACTCCACTTAGGGGAGTATTTCTCTGTAATACCTTTGACCTCTAGATGGTTTCCTTGGTGTTTTCCTTAATGTTTTACAACAAAGACACGGTATACATTATTTTAATGACCCACATAACTGAAGACCTCTTTATCTAGTTAAATTTGGATTTTCTTTTAAAAAAAGTTTATGCTCACTTAACTGCCATTAGCTGTCATTTTCCAGTCTTAAGCACATCTTGGCCAATAGAGTTTTTAAGGGAATTAGTAGAAAACCCTGTGTGATTCTACCATTGCAGAATACACATAGTTCAATGCCTGAATGACTGTATTGCAGAACATATATTTCACTTCCTGAATATCTTCTCAATATTCCTTCACTTCATCTTCCTACAGGCTACTGTGCCAAAAGGAGACTTGCTTATTCTCCTTGCAGCAGGTGCCTGTTGGAGAACAAGAACTGCAATATTAAATCAGTGCTTACTTGCTAGTCCGTCCATCCGTCCTTCCTTCGTTCCTTCCTTCCTTCCTTTCTTCCTCCCTTCTTTCCTTCCTTCCCTCTCCCCCACTTCTTACTCTCTTTTGTTCTTGTTTTTGAACTGAATTTTCTGTTGTGCTGTATATATTTTCTTTTTTTTCCCAGGCAGAACATATGACTGAAATCTCAAGAGTTCTTATAAAACGGAACTTCCATTTTACATACAGCTCCAGATACAAGCCCGCAGCAGAAATTTGTGGGTGATGGCCTATGCCGGTCTGTACAATAGGTGAGGTAATTAAGTGTACATAACTGGTACTTCTGCCCTTTGACTCTACAAATCATTTAGGCAAATAATACTCTGTAATGAATGCAGTTTTTTATAAGTTATTTGTATTTTATATCTTATATTAACTAGGTAATTAAAGGAATATACAAATAAATATATTAACATGCACCTACAGTTTCAAAAAAAATCCTTCAAAAGGGAAAAAAAAACCCCAAGGAGTTGACAATATGCCTGTTTTTTCATTGTGTTTCTTCTTCACATAGCATACGTTAAGCAGCAAGTGTGAATAAAATGCCTATACTTGGATTCAAACCACTGCAGCGCTTAATATTAATTGTTGTTGACAAAATGGGTGTCATAAAAGAACAAAACAAGACAAAAAAATCTGACTGAACATCTTTTGTTCATGTCCCAGCATCATTAAATCTTCCAGACAGAACTTCCTTTGTGGAAAATTTATAATTCCTACTTTCCCCTTTAAAACAGTAGGTGTCCCTTACATGAGCTATAACTTGCATAATTGGGCAGCCTAGGACTCTTTCCAAATTTCCTGTGACAGGCATAATTTTTCATGAACACATCTGCCATAAGTTTGCAAAAAACTAGGAACAACTACCTAAAAAATGAAAATCGTGATTTATGCAGTGCCTGTAAGATGTGATAGAGAAAACCTTGTCTTTTTCTTCTTATCCACGAAATATTTGTTCTGTCAATTTCCACTTTAAACACCTCCTAATGATATATAACATAGGCATCTTTCTGTTATTTTTTTCCTCAGGCACTACTGGTGTATTGATGAAAATGTGTAGTTTCTTATGGAAAACATATGGCTATTCAGAAAAGAGCACTCTATTTTACTCCAAAGAAAAGTTTATTCTCTGAATAAACTGTTGTTTCCCACACTGATTTGGCAAGACAAAAGGTAGAAAGAGATTTTGGTAGTTGCTTTGTTTTTCATAAGTTTAAGTCAAACTCCAGTATGATGAACCTGAATGCTCTTGTTGATTTGAGCTGACATAGAAGCTGGATTTGTTTTCTTGGTGACATCATGGTTCAGATTTAAGAAAATAAGTAGGTATTATAAGGCCTTATTCTTGTGTTACCTGTATCACCTCAAAGAAACCTCACTTCCTACTTTGGTTTTTGGATCTCCAGAAACCAACTAAGCAAGAAATTAACTAGGTGTAACCGAGATGTAAATGAAAACAGAAGGATTTTGGACACTGAGGAAATAATTAGTCAGACAAAGACTAACTTATCTGTATTTGAGATTATGAACTTTTTCCTGGCATTACATCCCTGGTTTTATATAGAAAACAAAGGTTAGTTGTTGCTCCTATTCTGTGGTGAAAATGTTTCCTGTGTCAGTCTGTTCAGCCCTAATTCAAGCTTCATGTACTGGTCATTGATTAATTAGGAAGGTATAATCTGCAATGAATTTTGCACCCTTTAATTGATTCTGACATTTGTACAATCAAAATGTGCTACAAACTGCTGTCTGTTCTGCAAGGGTCCTTACACTAAACTTAAATATATTGTCTGGGGAAGGGTGCCTTATTCTGACAAGGAGATAGAAGGTGGAAAGGCTGGATAAACAGATATCTGTTCAATCCCTTTCTGATTAAGATCTGTCAATAACCTGGCAGATGGAACAATAACCTAAGATATGGGGTAAGACTCAGATGCTGGTACGATCAAAGATATAAACCCTTTCTTAAGAAAGAGTCCTCATTATCTGGCTGTTAGATGAGTTAATTTTGGCAATGCTCAATTTTTGCTTTAAGAGTTGTTTTATTTTATTTAATAAAAGATTTTTTTTCTAGCACAGAATAGAAAGGAAAAAAAAAATAATCAAGAGTTAGAGTGTTTAATTTTGTTTCCTAAACAGAGACATGACTAGGACTGAAGCACCTAATGACAAGAAAAATAATTAGAAAGCCAACATTTCATCAGTCACAACCTTCAAGTCATGTATACTTGTGTATTGTTGGTACTCTGAATCAGTACCTTCAGGATCTACATTTCTGTGTTGAAACATAATATAGTCTGAGGAGCTATATGCCATCAGCAAGGACCAAATTTCATTACGGTTTATTTAACAGTGTATATACTTTAGGAGGGGTAACTGATTTTCCACTGATATACCCAGCATTTGTAACCCCTCAGAAGCTCTATCTGGCTGTGAATACTTCAGTTAACTTCTCTTGGTCTTGATTTGCCTGACAGTTAAAAAGGGAGGTATAAAACCTTAATAAGGTATATAATACTTTAAACAATATGTATCAATATTTTTAATGCATTCTGTGACTCTGGAATGAGGGAATTATAACTATCCAGAACATAGATAAAACAATAAAAAAGTTTGGGTTTTTTTTTTCAGGAAAGTTTTTTTGTTTAACTTTGCAGTTGGAGTTGACTGTAATTTTTATGACAAATAAATTAAGTCTCATGGTGATTATATTTTACTGTTCAGAGGTTTCTCTGCAGAATGGCTGCAAGTTGTTCATGATGTAGTAGAGATGATTTGATACCAGTTCTAAATTCCATAATATCAAACATATAATTTAAACCACTCTTTACCAGGGTGACATGAAGTATCTCCAATTCTGCTTCAGAAGCACAATTATTCTAAGACTGTTTTCTGGTGCAGACAAAATTAATAACTAACTAACTAAATAAATAAATATGACTGGACTACCTTAATTTGTCAGGAAGAGCTCTAGGGTAAAATTAAAAAAAAAAAAAAAAGTATGAAAAGTAGAATGTTCTGCATCAAACTGCTTTCAGTACTGTGTGTCTGAGTATACTGTACTTTCTTCTTTTTTTCTGGGACATTGCACCAAAAAGATCTTTCCAACTCATATGTGCCAATCAATATATGCCTTTGTATATTGCATCATAAAGGAGATCATTCAGTTCAGAATAATTTTACACTAGTTCTAACAGAAAAGTAAAAATGTTTGGTGTGAAAAGATGTTTAGCAGATGTAAAAGTGTCATACATAATCTGTAAAACATTATATCAGTGACAGGGCCCTTGTTGATAAAATGAACAGTGTCTGCTTAAGCTTTAGCTAACCATCCCAGTTCTGCTAATTACAAGGTGACAAAGTTAATTCCCTTAAAGTCAGTGCTCTAAAATACATTACCGTAATACCATTAAAACCCATTCAAATTCATATTCCCTAGAAAGCTACAGAATTATGAAGATTTGAATTCTATGTCAAGAACTGGGTTTTGGAGAGAATTTAAAATGTCCTATGGGAATTTTAAAACTTGGAGACTGAATGTGACATGCCCCATTTTTAGGAAATTCCACCCCTTGATTCCTTTAAAGGCAAGTGATAAAACAGCATAAGTTGACCCATAAGCTGAAGTGTTTTTCTGCTGTCAATATGAAAGACTAAGATTTGTAAACATATGAATCTTAAAGAAATCATTAAGAAAAAGAAAATCAACTGAAACAATTAAATCTTCAATTTTTGGGTAAGTTCACATAAACCTACTGTTTCTGCAAATCAGTGAATGGTATTTCTACTGTCAGCCTTACTTGTCCTAGATGTTTTAGTTACCATCATGCTGATACAAGGTGCTTTGAACACCAAAGAAAAGGCAGATTATTAAGGATTTGATGGAGTAGACTACATATATTATTTAAAGATTAACTTCTACATAGAATCTATTTTTCTTAGGTGCTATAGATCCTTTGGTCAAGTTTTGGACTAAACAGAGCTGAAGTAAAGGGGAAGAAGTGATTGCTAGGGTCAGAGTGAATAAAGAACAGCGAGAAATCTAATGCAAGCAGGAAAGAGTAATATTGGGAATGAGGACAGACTTGTGGTGAAGAAAACAGAGGAAAAGAAGGGGATCAGTTTGGCTACGATGAGATAATGGCAAAAGACAAGTGATTTGTGTAGATGTTTTTTGCGAACATATCAGAGAAGTGAATGTTAAGAAGTAAGGAAGGTGGGGAAGAAAAAATGGAAAGATGAGAAATGATCCAGCTGAATTTGAGCAAAATCGGGGTTTTACCATAACTAAAGCTCTTTTTCTGTAGATGTTAAAGAATGTGGGAAACTACTGTGATTGTTTGTAAAATACTAATTTTCATAAAGATTAAGAAATAAAGCTAGTCCCTGATGACTTCAGTGTAACATAGATGATAATGATTTGAACAGCTGAAAGAAAAAAGTTGCTCCTATAATTATTTAGGTATGTATTCTGTCATGCGTACAGATATTCACATAAGTATGAATGCAGGTAATCAACAGGCATATTGATGTAGAGAACTAGCAATACTTTGCAGAAGTAGTACAAGTTGTCCACTATATATGTGTTTACACATACATTCTACAAAATGTCAAAAGTCTATTTTATTCTGAGTATTTAGGAACTAAAATTAACATTCAAATGTGACCAACCATACAAAAGACCTAGAGGCACTGAGAAACTACAGACTAGATATGCCAAGAAGCCAGATGCTGCCTTTGGAATAATATTTTTCAGGCCTTGGCATCAGAAATCTGTAATGCCATCCAAATGATTCTTACACCCTATAAAAGCTGTTTTCTTCAAACAACACACTAGCCGTATTAGCTATCCAGCTGTAGAATAAAAATAGATGAGGGTTAAGATATAAGCAATCTATCTGAACTAATCTTACATGAAAGAAATTGTACATGCTTATAATACTTGAGACTATTCTTTTAAAATTACACTTAAGTGAAAGTCAAGAGGATGGATATATGAAAGCAAGAAGACAGGCATTTTTCTGTGTGCTCCATAAATCTTGTTTTCTCTTTCTAACATAATGCCATGAATTTCACCCTGTGTGATGTTAGTAATAAATAAGTTTGAAGACACCAATCACAAATAACTCTACTGAATCCAAGCTAATTACACATAAACATTGTTTTATATTATTTCCATGATGACTTTCTTTTTTACTACAGGAATTTGACGTCTACTGATGAGCTAGCCGCAGAGGTAGTGGGAGTTTTGATCTTATTTCAAGAGGTTTGAAGTCCATAAAGTTCTCACTGTAAGGTTTCTCTGGGCTTGATTTTTTGGTATACCTTCATGATCTTTACCAAATATCTTCCACACAGCTCTAGGCATAGCAAAGACCCGTTGGAAGTTCTTGATAAAACAAGGATGCAGAATGTCAAAGCAGGTAAAAATGGTCCAGCTGCATCTGTGTGAATGGAAGGAGCTTGTTCAGCAGCTTCCCCCTGCCAGCTGCTCATCTCCAGTCCCCAGGAATGCTCATCACTCTTCTGATTTGTTAGCTGTGTGATCGCTTCCTAAACCGTTTCAGTTCAGTTGGCAAATACCTGCTATTAAACCACTTAAATTAACTTTCATTGTTTTTTTCCTGAAAAAGGTCACAAAAAGCTTAAACAAGAAGCTTAACGGGCAGATGTGACAGAGGGTAGTGATAAACAACTGGGGCAGAATGAAGGCTGGGGGCAGCAATTGCTTTTCCTGAAAGAAGTGCAGCCGGAAGAGCTATAGGCTGAGACTGTATCCTGAACTGTATGAGCTGGATAGCCAGAGATGGATACTAAATGACAGGTAAAAAATCAGTTTCCAAACAACTGGTAAAATTCAGTACAAAAGTGTTTTATAAGAAATGATTAATCCAATGACCTCTCTTTTGTGTTGATTACTTACGTTTCAGTTAGTTTTCCCTTTTTTGTCAGGAAATACACCAAAAGGCTTTACCTATCTCTATCTCTATCTATGAAATTTGTAAAATCAAGAATGAGTGTATTAAATAATATCACTCAAGTAAGAGTATACTTACTACCTGTAAGTATACACTACAACAGCATTTGACATTAAAATCAGTATTTAATTATATTAAGTGGGACTCTGCCTTTCTCACTATAAAAGAGGGGCTTGACCTAGACATGAAGATTAATTCTATCATCCACACAGACCACAGTCCATTTGCACAGTTCTCTATGGGTGTTGGGGAAGAAGTTTACTGGTGGAAATAATAAAGAACAGGATAGTAATTACTAGTTAAAACAGTTGAATTCCTCATGGAATGTAAATGCAAAAGAGGCAACTATATCATGTTATCAGAATACTCCATTTTCAGCTTGAACTCTCCCACTCTTTTGATATGTTGTGACAAGAAGTGGTCTGGCTCCATCTCCTCTATACTTTTTCCATGGATAGTTAAAAACAGCAATAAGATCTCCCCTTAGATTTATTTTCTAGTACTGATCACACCCCAATTCTACTTGTACACCACATGCTACAGCATCCTGACTGTCTCAATGGCCTCCGCTGGGCACACTCCAATGTATCAATATCTGTCTTGTACTGGAGAGTCCAAATGTGGATCCATAACTTCAGGTGTGGCTTCACAAGTGCTGCATATCAAGTAAGGCTCTGCTCGGACCTCCTTGGATCTGCTGGCTACTCTTGCTAATACAGTCCAGTATGTGGTTGGCTTTCTTCACTGAAGACCACATATGGCCTATAAATATATCTTCCTGAGTTTCTCATTGTCGAACCTGAGACCTCAGGGGCACAATTTGCAGAAAGGATGACCCTAGAGCTCAAAAACAAATAGTTCAAAGTAATTTCACACAGAAAGATAAAACAAACGGAAAACTTTTACTTTAATTTCTTTATGTCTCTGTTCATAACCTGTAAAATGATACCATTCAATCTCTCTGGGATGCTGCAAAAATAAATTAATTAACATTTATGATACACTCACATTCCCCAGAGGAAAAGCTCACAAGAAGATAAATAAGTCTGTCTTTGGAGCAACATTTGATTAGTGTGCAGAAAAGAAAAAAAGTTGAATAGATATAACACATATTGCAAAAACTGCATGGTAACCAAACTCCATAAATCTTGGATACTGAATAAGGGAGCCTGTGGGAGGAAAGAAAAGTAAATGTTTGGATTACATAGGCTGTCATAATGCACATGAAGGATTCAAGCTATTAATTGTGAAGAAACATTTCTAATTGTGTAAGTTTGGATTGTAAATTTTTAAAAGATGTTGTAGACAAGGATGTAGGTACTCTTAAAAGCAGAAAGAAAATCTGTAATTTCAGTATATCAAGTTGTTAATATGGTCGTGAATTAATTTAATTTTTCTATTGCAATAAAATTCATACACACACCCCTTATGCACAAACATGCGCAACAGTGATAATTAACTTTTTGTGCTTCTACCAACTTAGAGTTAGAAAGTATTATCCGAAGCATCATCTTCTGTTGCAGGTAGCTGTATTGATATGCTGGCACACTAGTTCGCTTGAATAAAATCAAAGTTTTCATTAACTTAAACCTTAAATTTTATCATAAGTAAATACTCTGCTGCACAATAAGTGAATTAGAGCTAAATAAAATATGCAGATATCTGTCCTAAATATCTTATAGTTTGAGACCTTTAACATACAGTCTCTAAATTACATTACTCACAGTACAATAGGAAAAATTCTCATTAACATAGTTCAAAAGTAGAATATCTTACACAAAGAGAGTTTCAGTTCTACATATTTTTAAATGAGATTAAAAGTATGCCTAGTGCAAAATATGGCATCAGTACATTTCAGTCTTTTTGTTTGGATTTGTTTGTTTGTTTGTCTTGCTTTTGTTACTGAGAACTTGGCTAGGAACAAAGGCCAGGAAATGGGCTCGATCCCAGTTTGTCCCACAAGTCAACTCTACGTAAAGCCACTGCTGGCTGCAGCATCTCTGTAGCTTGCCATCATACTGTCCAAAATGTTGTAAAGGCAGATATAGCTTGGATTGCTCATTATTGCCCACATAAGCATGCTGTGGTGGTAGGCGAGATGCTAACACTCTGCATGGCTGAGCAGACTGTGCCAAAACATTTGGCCAAAACATTTCATCCTCCAAACAGTTCACCTAAAATACATTAACTGTTCATAGCTTGCAACCCTGTCATGACAATGTAAGGTGAAGCTGGGCTTTAACAAGAGCTGACATTCACATTTAATGTAGTAAAGTCACATCCATGATTATTCTTCTTACATATTTTTGCTTAAAGATTCATAAGCCTATGATTAGCAAGAGTTTGGATTTTACCACTTGATTCCTGTATGTCTTAGTAATATCGACATACATTTCCCACAATATTTCCCACAATGGAAATGTGGGAAATGGATCTCAAAATACAGCTCCATTTGAAGGGTACATCACAAGGCTCATTTAATTTATATAATACATTGAAACCTCAATAGATAAGACAGAAATAAACAGGGATCCAAGAAATCAGGATTGTTGTCTATTCCTTTTAAACTCCAGCTCTTCTACTGACATGATGCCGCTTGACCTTAGTCATATTAAGTCTAGCTCTTACTGCTTGAGTATTTCTCAGATGGAGATAGTGCCTGGTTGACAGCGCCCCTTGGGTGGCAGTCCTGAAGGGCAAAGGAGTCCAGAAAGGCTGGACATTCTTCAAGAAAGAAATCCTAAAGGCACAAGAACAGGCTGTCCCCATGTGCTGAAAGACAAGATGGGAAGGAAGACCAGCCTGGCTGAACAGAGAGCTTTGTCTGGAACTCTGAAAAAAAAAGAGTTTAAGACCTTTGGAAGAAAGGGCAGTCCACTCAGCACTACGAAGATGTTATGAGGTTATGCAGGGAGAAAATTAGAGGGGCCAAAGCCCAACTAGAAATTCATATGGCTACTGCCATAAAATAAAAAAAAAAGTTTCTGTAAATCCATTAGCAACAAAAGGAGGGCTAAGGAGAATCTCTGTCCTTTATTGGATGCAGGGAGAAACATAATGACAAAGAATGAGGGAAAAGCTGAGTTACTAAATGCCTTCTTTGGCTTTAGGCAAAGCCTTAGTCTTTAACAGTAAGACCAGTTGTTCTTGAGGTACCCAGCCCCTGATCTGGAAGACAGGGACAGGGAGCAGAATGAAGCCCCAATAATCCAAGGGGAAATGGTTAGCCCCCTGCTACACAACTTAGACACACAGAAGTCTATTGGGACATATGGGATCCACTGAAGGGTACTGAGGGAGGTGGTGGAAGTGCTCACTGAGACACTTTCAATTCTTTATCAGCAGTTCTTCCTAATCAGGGTGGTTACAGTTGACTGGAGGTCAGCGAATGTGGTGCCCACTTACAAGAAGGGCCGGAAGGAGGATCTGGGGAACTACAGGCCTGTCAGTCTGATCTCAGTGCTGGGGAAGGTCATGGAGAAGATCATCTTGAGTGCCATCACACAGAATGTCCAGTACAACCAGAAGATCAAGCCTAGTCATCATGGGTTTGTGAAAGGCAGGTTCTGCTTGAATCACCTGATCTCCTTCTATGACCAGGTAACCTGCTCAGTGGATGAGAGAAAGGCTGTGGATGATATAGACCTGGACTTTAGTAAAGCCTTTGACACCATTTCCAACAGCATTCTCCTGGAGAAACTGGCTGCTCATGGCTTTGACGTGCATACACTTTGCTGGGTAAAAAAATGGCTGGATGGCTGGGCGCAAAGACTGGTGGTGAATGGAATTAAATCCAATTGACAGCCAGTCACAAGGGGTGTTCCCTAGGGCTTGGTATTTGGGCCAGTTCTGTTTCATATCTTTATCAATGATCTGGGTAAGGGGATCGAGTGCACCCTCAGTAAGTTTGCAGACCACACAAATTGGGCAGGTGCATTGATCTACTTGAGGGTAGGAAGGCTCTACAGAGGGATCTGGATAGGCTGGATTCATGGGCTGAGACCAACTGTATGAGGTTCAACAAGGCCAAGTGCTGGGTCCTGCACTTGGGTCACAACAACCCCATGCAATGCTACAGGCTTGGGGAAGAGTGGCTGGAAAGCTGCCCTGCAGAAAAGGATCTGGGGGTGTTGGTTGACAGACGGCTGACCATGAGCCAGCAATGTGCCCAGGTGGCCAAGAAGGCCAACAGCATCCTGGCTTGTATCAGAAACAGTGTGGTCAGCAGGAATAGGGAATTGTCCCCCTGTACTCAGCACTGGTGAGGCAGCACTTCACCGTTCAGTTTTGGGCCTCTCACTACAAGAAAGATGTTACATTGCTGGAACATGTCCAGAGGAGAGCAACAAAGCTGGTGAGGGGTCTGGAGCACAAGTCTTATGAGGAGCGGCTGAGGGAACTGGGGTTGTTTAGCCTGGAGAAAAGGAGGCTGAGGGGAGACCTTATCGCTCTCTACAACTACCTGAAAAGGAGGTTACAGAGAAGTGGGTGTTGGTCTCTTCTCCCAAGTAAAAAGCAATAGGATGAGATGAAATGGCCCCAAGTTGCTCCAGGGGAGGTTTAGATTGGAGATAGGAAAAATTTTTTACTGAAATGGCTGTTAAGCATTGGAATGGGCTGCCCAGGGAAGTGTTTGAGTCCTTATCCCTGGAGGTATTTAAAAGACATGGAGATGTGGTGCTTAGGGACATTGTTTAGTGTTTGACTTGGCAGTGTTAGGTTAACAGTTGAACTTGATATTAAGGTCTTTTCCAATCAATTGATTCATTGATTCTATGTTTATTACCTTTCCTAAATTCCAATAAAACACATAATTAAAAGACAGGGAAATCTACAGATTGTAACTAAAAGTTGTACAGTTTCTAAAATATCATTTTCTCCTTTTTGGCTTTAAAGGAAGCATATTTTCATTTGCATTGGTATTTTGTTGGGTTTTTTTTTAACTTCTTATTTCATTTTACAGATATTCATCGTCAATATGTTGCTATGTTATATTGGTATTCAAAAGCTCATATTGTTGTTATTAGGACCTTGTTACAGTACAGTAAAGTGCCATCCTAAGAAAACCATTGCATCAGCTGTTATAAAAGTCAATTGCTTTCTAAATGGCAGTAGTATAAATAAAATGTTAAACAGCAGAATCATACAAATTAAGGACGCTGGGGAGACTTACTAGTATATCTAATCTAAACCTACAAATCTAAAATCTAAAAACCTAAATCCAATTTATCAATGTATGATAGTTGCTCAAAGTATATTTTCTAGCACGATATGATCTATTTTTTATATATCCCAGGAGATATTCTTCTTTTTTTTCCTTTTGGATGAAACTTCAGCTGTTTTAAGAAAAAGAAAAAAAAAAATCTTCTGATCTGTAACAATGTTAAGAAAAATCTTTCCTGAATGGTTAGTCAACATGTTCTTATCAGTCCATACAGCTATTTATGCATGAAATTACTGGGAATACTATTTAAAGAAGATAAATTAGAAACCAAATAATGAATAGTGTAATAGACTATCATGTCTATATACATCAGTAATATTAATATCAGCAGAAAGTTATAAAGGAATATTCAGAAAATAGGATGCTCATTGTCTGAACTCTTACATTTTTTCTGCAATTCTGGTACTAGTGTACCATATGCACACTGTGCATATGAAGCTAGTAGTCATTGTCAGCATAGACCTAGTTTGACACAAAAGAAGAAAGAATGTGTTTACAGTATTCTCTCTGGTAGTACAAAATCTCAGTACCTAAGAGACTCATTACAGATCCAATTCATACTTTGATTGGCTTAAATCACTTATTCAGATTTTTCAGCTCTTGTGAGAGCATCATAATCAATGAATATACAATATTTTGAATTTTTTTTTTCGGTCTTATACATAAACAGTATCTGAATTTGCAAACAGTATTTAAAGAAATAAAAGTCTGTAGCAAGAAATATCAGACAGATGGTGAAGTTTATTAAGTAGGTGATCATTTGGGACACCCTTGGTTGACACTGCTTCATAAAATATTGAAAGTATTTCCTTCCTCTTACTCTTTCTGAAAGGAAAAATTTGACTTGTCTTAAGCAATTAGGTATGGAATATGACTGTCATTCTGAACAAAGCATTATTTATCTCTAATCTTGTTTGAAAAACTTAACTCTCTGAAAGGGGTCCAACATAGGCACTCCACATGTGTTCATAACTGGTAACTCTGTACCAGCTACCTAGCTGCCTGTCATTGATATTTATGAAACTTATTCTTAGATGCATCAATCTTTCTTTGCATTTAAAAATAATATTAGCCTATATCTCAGGTATCTAGCCTAGTTGAGAAGACACCTAAGGGTTAGATGCCTCAGTCTTGAGCCAATCTCACCTTTGTGTCTGGCATTAGGTATATCAGACATCTAACATTAGGTATTAGATATTAGAATTCGATATTCCAATCCGCTTTTTTGGTTTGTGTTCTTCCCCTCCATATATATATTTTTTCGTTTTTTTTTTCTCCAGTTTAAAACAACCTAATGAAGTTACTGAGTTTAATCCTCTTTTTTTATTATTATTTCTCCTCTGTGGAAGAAACTGTACTCTGAGGCAAACCAAAACCCTGTTTGCCCAATCTTGGAGAAAATCAGAGCTGTTGAAATACTGTTGTTTCATTCTGTTTCCAATAGCTTGAGGCTTTCAGTCACACACCCTTTTCTCAGCAACTCCATTGACCTGCTCTGTATGCCCCAATATTCCCTGTTGGCAATGTTTACTATATTTGCAAGCATTTTATTTCACCAAAATACATAAAGAAACCCAAGGGAATTGAAAAATCAGGCCCTAAGGGATTTTTGTATTTCTGTGTGTGAAGGGAGCAGGATTTCTCCTAGACAAAGAGCATCACCCTGTCTTTATCATTCATCTTCAAGAATGCATTTGAAAAGTAAGTCTGCAGAAACTGAATATTAGTATTTTGGCTAAAATTCAGTTGAATAGTCATTACAAGCCCATGGCAAAGCCAGAGAGTAACTACAGGCAGAGAATAGTGTTCACAGGACACTTAAGTTTAAATACATGCAAACATCCTTTGGGGCTTAGGATCTATTTAAGTAATTCTTATATTAAAAACAAAAGCATAAGCTTGTACTTTTGCCAATAAAGAATTACCTGCCCTGTCTTTTGATGAGCAAACCACCCCTTTAGAAAACAGTTCTCATGGGGCAAACAGGCATTTTAGGAAAAGTTAAGGTGATTAGCAAGTTAAAACTGGAGTCTGCATATGTTGCAAACATATTAAATATGCTGTACAAAAAAAGGGAAAACAAACAAACAAAAAAGACTCAAGATATGAATCATCTTGAGCAATTCTGAGACATTTAACAGAACTGGTTTTTTAGAAAAGCAGGAAACCAGACTGTTTTCTATATGTTCTGTAAGATAATGAACCCTCTGTTGTGAAATTCATAACACACTAAATTGAATGATGACTCTACAGTCTGTGGTCTTCAGAGTCTTTCATTTTCTAACATCTTTAGTATTTCCAGTAGCTTGAGGAGATGTTATATCTAAAAAGAATGTAGCTTTAGAGCAGACTGCAAAATATTCCTTTGGCGGCATCAATTGGCCTTGCATACACTGAACTTGTGAGCATTTGTTCAGGGCCCTTCCTCTCAAATAAGGAGCAAGCCCCTCCAGCTGCAGGTCACTCAAAGCTAAAAAAAGATCCCAGGGACACGGCAAGCCAGCAAGTTTATCAGCAGTTTAATTCCCCAAGAGGGCATCAGGGGCCATTACATGGCCATTAGCATAGCCAGCACTGGAGTCACAGACAGAGCAGAGGCATCCAAGCAGCCAGCCAAGAAATCAGCCAAGGGCTTTGCGACGGACACAGATGTTGCTGCTAAAAAATTTATTCTAGACCTTGGCATCTGAGTCCTTTATCTGTCAGTTGTATGTCTTGTATGAGGCCCCAGCTGTTAAGTTTACTGATGAAAGAAGGGAAAAAACTGAGCTGCATTTAGATGACAAGCGATATGATTCCTTCTAAAGAACTGTTAGTTATTATCTTAAAGGGTTGATGTCTTTTTTAAAAGAAGTCTTCTGACTTTTTCTGGCAAAGTTTTCAAAAATTTCACATAAGTTAATTGTAACGGTTTAACACTTCTTACTGGGAACTCTAGGTCCCGTAGCAGTCAATAGCAAACTGTTCACACAGAGGAAGAATTAGTCCTATAGGGAAGACAACCCACAGCATAATGGGCATCATGGATTAGCTGCCTCTAAACTTGGTTGCCCAATAAATGATATGAGAATACTTCAGCCTGCAAGTAAGAGAGGAGCTGAACAGCTTTCACTGCTTACTTCTTGCCCTTCAAAGATACCACATTTGGATATATGATCCACTTTCCTCAAGAAGCTTGCCAATTGTTTTACCTGTCTCTGCTTTTCTTCCAGTTTCCAAAGATCACACTATTTTAGCTACAGTACCAAGATCTGTTTATGATTTGAAAGCTCTGGTATGTTCTCTTGCCTTAGTTTTCCTTCCCTGCAATGCTTAAGTTGGTGAACACCTTTCCTCTCCTACCACATGCAATAATCAATATTTCTTTTGAAAAATGCATTAGATCATATTGTTAATTTTTACCATATAATGAAAAAGTAACAATAACGCTGTTCTTTAAAATTACTATGTAACATTATCATATAATAATACAGGCAGACAGCAGCAGATATAATTGCATGTTATATATTCTCATAGGACAACTCAGGTAATACTAATCGGGTTTAGTGAAAACATATACATTTGTATCCATATATATAAAAATACATGGTTTGCTCTAGAATTTTACTTACTCATGAGTAGATAACAATCTTTTTTTTTTTCCCTTTCCTCCGTCTACTTCCAATTTGCAAAACATAACAAGATTTTCCAGTTAAACTCTTCTTAGCTTAACCATCATTCTCAGATAAAACCCATCTTTTTCTTCTTTCCTAGCTCTGCTGTTAATGCAGCTAGACCAAATTTCTTCCCTTTCCAGAACAAATAACTTACTGCACTTTGACCCTTTTAAGGCTACATCCAGCTGCTCTTTCTTATCTTCTAGAGATAATCCCTGAGGACTTGAGTATAACTGCTCCGTTCCGCTTGGGTTAGGGAAATTCCTACACTGTTTTGTCATCTAGCCTGCTCTTCATCAAGCTACCCCAGAATATATTTGGCACCAAGAAGGTGTGTTACACAAAGTATAACACAACAAACCTGTAGGTAGTTATAATGGCTTGAAAGAGTAAATTGAAGAACAGAGGGCAGTTTCTTTTCAGCCATTCAGAGAAAACCTCTGATTTGGCTGATAAATTAAGATTAAATGACTATACTCCTCTTCCTTTTAAAACAAGCAAGAGGTTAGTTATTATTACTCATCAAAGCCCATAGGAACATTTTCAGGTGAATGCCCTCATCATTGACCTAAAATATCAGATTATTTCTTTGATTCCTTCCTTCTCTCCCCCTCTTCCATGGACCAATGACTCTTGAACTATTTTTTGCACTATAACACAGTGCCAAAGAGGGGAAAAAAAACCCTAAGAAATCATTTAGTTATTAAAACAGCCTCCTAGAAAAGGCAAATTTGATCATGTCAACTCAAAATAAAGCCAGAATTGAATAAATGTAATCCACTTCCCAAACAGTTTTTCAACTGGTAGGCTAGCATACCAAAAATGAGAAACAGTGTAATTAATGATTGTTTTCTGGCTGTGCTATCTGAAGATAAAATAATTTGTCAGTTCTTTTTATAAGCAATTGTACATAACTACTCTGGGAAGGATGTAGTAACCTGAAGTGAGCCATTGGAACATTATTCTGAAACCTTGAATAAACCACCAAACCCAGAGAAGGACTGTTGTTTTTGAAATTATCTTTTTTTACAAATTTTTTCTTGTTTTTCTCTAAGAAGCTGCCTGTCATGAATGTCCCTTCAAGGATTCTGCTATTCATAGAAGCACTGGATGCGGATGCTCTTCATGCAGTCAAAAAATCCTAAACCTCCTTGTTCACTTTTTACAGAGGTGGGACTCTAAAACAACTTTTCTGGATTTCACTCAGAAACAACAAAAAAGCCCCAAACCAACCCCCCCAACCCCCTGATATTTTAAGGCAACTGCATACTTCAGATCATCGTGTTAGGTTTTATAATTGCCATGTTAGGTGCCAGTTCTGATATTTAGGCACTGACTACCTGTGCTTACACTGCAGGATGTTTGCTCTGCTGTGTGTTCAGTCATCCTGCTGTCTGACTGCACATCTTAGCTGTGTCCAAAGTACGGGGCAGGTATTGGCCCTATTCTTGTCTGTAATGCTGCTCTTCAGACATTCAGAGAGGAATTTACTAGAATGATGACTTCTTATATGCCAGGATTTCTTTGTTTCATTCTCAAAGAATCAGGGCATCTGAGGAGGAGCAGGAAGAAGCTGGATCCAGACACAGCTCAGATGTGAGCTCACCCACACCCAGAGATGAGGATACAAACATAGAAAGCATCTGTCAATGCTGTAAGCACAGCTGAAGGACAAACTCAAGAAACTTCTCTTGCCTCCAACTTCTCTAGAAGGAAATCTAATCAATATGAAAATTGGAGGCCTGGATAAATAGGCTAGTGACTAGGAAACACTAATGGATAAGAAATTGAATTCTCACTGCACCAGACTTGAATTTAGACCCTGCATTTCCTGAGTAAATTGTCTCTGTGAAAAAGAGGAAACAAAACAATGTGAATTAATTGCATTCTCATTTTTCTTTAGAAAACTGTTCTGCTTTGTTTTACCAATACTTAATGGCAGAGAGAGAGAGAGACTGGGAGAGTAAAAAGACTCCTTAGTGCAATACATTTATTGGCAATAACTCTCCTACGAATTTTTAATTGGTTTATGGGAGAGGGAAAAGATTTTATAAGGAGACTGAGATCAGTTCCACATTATGGCCAGCTACAAGACAATGTGGATAGGAAACACTCTTTAAAATTTTAACTCAGAGAAGGAAAGTTACTCTGTTTAAGTAGATAAGTGTAGGCAAGGCAGACAAATCTCTGCTAGTATGAATAGGCCATCCTCATACAAAAAGGGCTGTGATAAATCAATTTAAAGACTACTCAGATATAAAGATTTCAAAGCTATTAATTTTCTTACCTGAACTGGGTTGAATATGCTGTAATGAAACCTCAAGCTATAAACTCCAGCAAGCAGAACAGGGACAAACCTAGTTAACATTTGAATAAAGCATTTCAAAAGAAAAGAAAAAAAAGCTCTGAATACTTCTGTAAGTGCTGGTGATGAGTCAGCAAATTATACTGTCCCTTTTCCAGACTTGATTCAATGCTCTTGAGTATGTTCTTAATTTTAAGAATGTGTATAATCCTACTTCTACTTAGAAAATAGCTTAATGCTTGTCAACATTCTTTATTTAAGTCAATTACATGCTTGAGTGCTTCACATAATTGAGGTTCATATGAATATGTGTATGGTATGAACCAATGAATCTGTATATTGCTACTAAGCCGCTGGAAATAACAACTTTTCAATAAAAAAAAAAAAATGCAGTCACTGTGTTTTACACAAGTATAGGCATAAAGCCCCTTATAATCTGGCACCTAATAATTGCATACTTAATTTTAGTTTGAAAGTCATACTAATTCTATGATAAATAGACATTTACATGTATAGCTGATTCTAATTTTTTCTCACTATATTTCTGCCATTCCTTGTATTCAAACAATTTTTTTAGTAGAATTTAAGCAGTAATATAGCTTTCAGTGTGGAAATGGAACATCCGAAGAAAATAATTCAGAAATTAAATTTCCTCAGTATTTCCATTTCACAGACAATTCTGACAAATAATCTATGTCAACTTCTTACATCATTTTTTTAAAGATAATATCCTCTAAGAAAGAGAATTTTTATTTTTTCTTACCTCTATTCTTATGTAATACACTTAAATCTGGAAGCAATTTACCCATACCTATTTGTTGAGCTGGAACTTTGTTAAAATTTGTAAAATTCTTCACATTTTTAGAAGAGGAAGAGTCAAGCTGATGTGAAAGAATGTCAGTTTCCATATATTTGAGTTATTCTGTGTCTTTTTACGTATAACTCTTCTGAAAAATAGAGGTTTAATACTTCTCTTCAGATTAAAACACATGAGAAATTACTTAATTAACATATCTAATATAATTAAAAACATGCATAAATCAGAGATTTTTGCTGGATCAAGTTCAAACTAGTAAGTAAATGTAGTCTAAGAATATAACTTATATGCCTTATAACTAATATGCCTTACCCTCTGTGCCTTAGTTCTCCATCATTGAAATATAGTATAAATATACTTCTCTACTATGTAAAGCAGCTAATTACAGAGATGACTGAGAGGTGTTCATTTATTATGATGGGACAGTATTTAAGTGTGTATTGAAGGAAATATGTAAATATATAGATGGATCAAATTTTTAAGCCAAATCTATACTACCACTTCCAAGTCACTAGGAATCAATTCTCTATAATATTTAATTGTCAGAACAGTCCCTGGAAGTGTTTTGCCTGAGCCAAGTGACACTTTTCCCAGTTATTCCCAAGTATGTTCTGGGAGATACCATAGAAGAAGGAGGATTCTTAATTAGGATGTGGCCATACTGTTTGGAGAGTAAGAGAATTTAATAATATGAATACAAGCTGTTATATGCCAGCTGGCCTCAATACCAAAGAACAGCCCTAGACATATTTAATTTACTAGCCTAAATGTAGCTTTTGTGCTCTTCCACAGTGTTCACACAGCAGTAGATTCCTAAACAAAGGGTAGTTTCCTTAGCAAAGGAGAAAATGCAACATTTTTAATAGGAAAAAACCCTCAGTGTTTAATAACAATTGTACATATGATAGACAAAAGGAATAACAATATAGCTTTCCTCAAGTAAGCTGGTCCAATGACCATGAAAACTAATACCAAGTCTAGATGATAAGCAGAGATTGGGATTTTCTTGAGATTTAGAGAGAGTGATATCATATTTATTGAAAAAGTTATGCTTAAATTTTTTCTATGGGCAAAAGTGAGCATAAGTGATATGTGTTCATGATTTATTGTTAGTCTAATTAAAATCTTAACAGTCTAATTAAAACACAGCAAACAGGTATTATTGGTCCAATTGCAATGACAGTAACAGTCACAAATTATTGACACCATGGGCTTCATAGTACCAACCCCTTTTCCCTGGGATTAGGCTCACCGCTGGTGCACCTCTGAGTCATAAAACCTACAGGTTCACCCCTCCCAAAGGATGGGGGTGAGGGAGATAAAGAGGAGTCATCAGCTTCATTAGGTCTTTTTCAGGAAGGATAGGATGTTCATGGTGGAACTATACCTCAGTCTTGGGTCCACATGGGGCTAGTTTTATACATTTTCTCAACACAGTCTGCTTACCTGTTCTTTTTTTCCCTTGGTTTCCATCAAACATTTGGCTGTTTGCAACACTAAGCTGTTAGTTATAGCAGCGTAATACTTTCCCAAAACACTGTAATGGGGCAATATTTTTTTTCTTAGTGGCTACATAGGATTGTCAGACCTTTACCATATAAGGTAATCACAGAGCTAAGCCAAGCCAAGTTAGTCACTAGTCAACTTCTCCTGGATAATTACTATAACAGTTAAAACTATTAGTTCAGACTCAGACAAGCCAGACAAGTATTGAGAGCCTTCTTTGGCAGGCCAGTAAACTGACTGCACTAGGAATAACAACATCATATTTTCTAGCCCCCAAAATAAACAGTCATCTTTCTACTTTGGGAGCATGAGTTCAAACCACAGAGCAGAAAAGAAAAGAAAGTATCCTATGGGCTCCAGGGGAAAAAATAATATAAAAAAATTATTTGTTTGATTATTTCAGTTTTCTCTTTCATTAGAGTCTATAATGTATAAAGTATAAGATTTTTTTTATGTAAAAATACAGCCCAAAAAACCTGATCTTAAACCCAGAGAAATCAGTAGCTAGTATTTAATTTACTTTCATATGTTTTGAATAAAGACCTACACTAATAAATAAATACTGCAACATTGTTTAATTGTGTGATTAAATACAAGTCCAAAATTAAGATTACCTTTTGAAACCTCAGAATGATGAGCCTTATGTGACTTAATACACCATGTGTGAGTATATACTTTCTTCTTGTTCATACTTTATTTTAAATATTCTTGCTTCTAAACTCTTTTTTTTTTTTTCCTTTCCAGGACATCTGGTGCCTAAGAAACACAGCAGAACAGCTCCAGACTTTCTCATTTTGTAATTAAAGAAGGACTGGATTTTTAGGTCTTGCTGTGAAGATCACAGTATGTGTATTTATGAGTCTGGCATATCCCTCTCACTGACTATCCTGCTGGCAATATTTTTTTATCTTCTCATAAGCTCAGAGATGATAATTCACAGTTTGTAATGCTGTGAAGGGACCTAGTTCCTTAAAAAGCTGACCTTGGAATCAGTTGTGAGGGATAAGATCTAAGACAGAGGGAAGACAGGTTGTGGATCTCAGCAAGCTATGGCACGTGGATTCATCTAAACAATCCACACTGGACACTATAGACATCTGTGACACCTGAGCTAGCCACTATTGCTTACCTTTGCAGCCAATAGAGAGAATTATACTTCTTACACCAACTTAAGATATTATAGATACCAGCTTATATGTTTTATACTAACTTACATATCTAAATCAGGTTGTAAGAATAATGACTTAACAATTTATTTCTCTCCCTTATATATTATGGTCACCTAAAGTAGTTAACTGAGATGGAGATGTTTCTTCTATAGACCTCTAGATTCCTGCTGAAGTCTGGTACACCCAAGGATCCCTGCATACCTGTTTTTTTACAAGCCTGGCATTGCTAGATGACTTGAACAGGAGGAACTGCATTAGATGATCATTTCACAGATATTTCAATGAAGGTAATATTGTCTTCTGGACAGTTTAACCCTATTTCCCTTTCCTTGTGTCATTTTCTCTGTTATAAAAGACAAATTCATATTTTGTCTGTAAAACCATAAGAAAAATTCAAGCTAATTTAAATATTTCCATTCCTTGCCAATTATTAAAAACCTTGGAGCACTTTTTTTCCCCACACTCTTTTAAATGTTCCCCTTGATTTATTTAAAAAATAAATAAATAAATAAAAAATAAATCATATTATACTTTAATTCCCCCTACTAGAGTACAAGGGCTATGAATGCGTGTTAATAAAAAGGAATTTGAATTTCATATTTTTATTTTTTTTCTGTCTTTATATAATCAATATTTAAAGAGCTGCTTTTAAAAGCCAGTATTCCCTATGGGATCATTTTAAGAATTAGAAGTCTTCACCACTAACATTCAAAGAACTGTTTGATTTGGGTTGTCAAATCAATGACAAAAATGACACAATCTTCAATTTAGCTTTCACAAAAATATTTTTCTATTTAGCCTCTGGAGATTTATGAATACATTTAGAAACAAAAAGGAAGATGGGAATTACCAAGAACCATTCATGTTAACTTTCAAAGTGCAACCTCTCAGGTACTGTCAGTTACACCACCTATAGATAAGTTTTCCAGCTTTACAGATGGTGATCATGTTCATCATGTATATATGGGTAATAAGGTAATAATATTTGTATGTGATCTGCTGTGCTCAAGTAACAGTCTCCAAGAAGTTAACTCTTAAGAAACCTTTCCAGCAAAGCACTATTTATTGCTGTAAATTACCACATTCAAAGGTATGTACAATTTCTGATACTTTACCCCAAATAAAGTTTCTTCAGCAGAACTATTTTCAAGTTACTACACAACAGCAAGAAAAGTTGTCCTACTCTGTCCTAAGACTGACAAGAAAATAAATTTACTGTAGGAAATTAATTTCTTAGCAATTAGTTGATATATTTTAAAAGGCGCAAGGATTTGACTTTTTAAGCTTTCATATTTGTTTTCTAGATCAAGCCCAAATAATTCCAAATCAAGCTCTATTTTAGTCAAGTTAAAATCCCCACCAGTTCCTTCATTTCCTCATGGAGGATGTTTACTCCCAGGTTTGTGGGGGGTGTGTGGTGTTGTTTGGTGGGGTTTTTTGTTTTTGTTTTTTTTTTAAGTTCAAGTTTATTAGAGCAGCTCATGAATAACAGTATGTTGCATCTGCTTTTGTGCATGATGATACTGAGCATAAAATATTTTTTCCCAATAATTTATCAGTAGTTTGGAGATATTTTCAATCTAGTACTCACTCAAATAATTTATTCTATTTTTAATGCTTTGTAGAAGACTAAAATGGGGACAGCATATAAATTGAAATTTATGAATAAAGAGTTCAGAGTGCTAGTTAATCTCAAGATTTTTATTTGATGGTCAATTTTTTTTATTATTTTTACAGTAAATTTTAATTCAGAGGGAACTTACATAAAAAAATCCTTGATGAAATTTACATAAATCCCTAGTAAAAGAAAGAACAAAATCTTGTCATTGTCTTAAAGCAGACAAAGTTCTGCTGTTACCCAAGGGAACTAAAGTTGTTTATTTTAATAATATCTGGCTAATGTGTTTTATTAAATGATAGGTAACTGCATAAAGTCTTTATCACATGATATTCATTCTAGTTTCATGAAACTGACAGACGCCGTTATTGCAGATTTCATCATTATTGCAGCAACTTCAAAGAAACTTAAGACTGCTTTGAAGTGCCAGGAAAAAATCATAAAAATTGTAAAAAGTTGCTTCTTCTCAGTTTTGGGTGGCTAAGGGCTACATAAAATAAACCATGCCCAGAATTTAAAAATCTTCTTGACAATATTAAAATAAACATCTGAGAGTTTTGTGCCATATAGGGTCCCCCTCTATTGTCCTTCTAAGTACTAAGAGAAATACAATGTATTTCTAGCTGCTTTTCATATATTCAACATTTCTTTCTCTCAGCAAGACTTTCTCTTCTGCCAGCATCGCTCTTCTGCCTATCTAAATATTTTTTCCTACTGTATACTAATTAAGGTATAGGAAATAAACACCACTAAGGGTTTTCCAGACAGGCAGTCTTCTGTGAGCCCTAGAATTTACCAAGAATACAGCTGACCTCAAGGCTCAGTGTTTTCCATGGGGTTTTTATACTAATGCAGTTGCAGAAAGTGCTACTTTCTAATTACATTCAAAATGTGTATTTGGGACAGGGGATTCAGAAACATCATTGGTACCAAAGTAGTGTAAATTGTTTCCTCTGAGTCTTGTGAAAGAAATCCTGTTCAGGATTAGGTATTAAACCTGAGGGGTTTTATGGAATTGTAATACATTTCATAACACAATTACAGCAATATAAGAAATCTTTTTTGTAACTGAAGCAAATTTTATTATCATACATTGTCATGATAGTTGTTGCCAAAAATTCTTTCCACATATCTTAAAGTTCTCTTAGGATTTAATCTCTTCCCTGAAAGAAATAAATTTTCTGCTGAGCATAGAAAAAGACTAGAAAACTGAATTAAACCAGACATCTAACTTCAGGCATTTGAAGCTAGGTGAAATAAATGGTATTGAAAACTACTTGAGAATATAGTGTACATTTTTAGGTAAATGTAGAGATGCTGAGAGTAATTAATCATTAAATATGACACATTGTCATTCAGATTACTTATCAGGATGATATCCCAAGTAAGATGAAGAAAGGTCTACCTTGGTTTATATTTAGGTAGGGAGGTGGCAAAAATAGTACTTTTTAAAAGGTAAACAATGAAATATGTTGTTGATGTTTTCAGCTGTTCTCCTAAAGTGTTTTAAAGGCTTATTAGCTTGTAGACATGGCACTTAGGTATATGGTTTAGTGGTGGACTTGGCAGTGTTAGGTTTATCACTGTACTCAAATATCTCAAGGGTCTTTTCCAACCTAAATGATGATTCTAAAACCAAGATTAATTCCATCATTCATCATCTATCATGTTCATTCATCAGGAGAAGCTTTCCCCAGCTTGAGAAACTCATAGCAGCTTTGGGAAAGTAAATATGTATAGATATTTCCAAATCCTAAGATGCTACCTTTCTGACTTATCTTTTCTAGATGTGCTTTTTTTGTGATCTCCTTTTCTTTGTGGAAGGAGAATGGATTATACCATAAACATGCAATAGGAAACAGAAGAATAAACTGGAGGCATTTTACATGTGTAGCTATGAGGAAACAGAGAGTTTGAGGCCAGTGCATTGATGAATATTGAAGGAATGATCTGAATTACCATAACTGCCCATGTATGTGTGTTAAATCCTGCTCAATAGTAAAGTTTGATACAATTATTTAAATCTTGGTTAAGGTTGCTAAGCCATTATGGATATGGGATGTGCAGTAACGTTTGTCCAACACTGGTAGTGCAAACGGGGAGAAGGGGGTGGAATTACCTTTAACCTATTACAGTTTATCTTCTGTTTAAGATATGCAAAGCAATTGTATCAGGTAAATCATGAGGGCTTTTGGAAGGGAAACTTTAAAAGGAGAAATAAAATAGAAGTACAAAACAGACAAACATCTTCACAAATGAGGATGCCAAGATGACTGTTAGCATCAGCTTATCTTTTGCTCATATATTCTACTCCTGTGTTCCAGTGGGAAGCTCCTAGGAATGGTAAAAATATATGGGTTATTTTAGTACTATTTTTTCCATATAACATTCATCAATGTTTTTGGACATTGGAAAAACAGTAATAATAAAAATGCATGAGTTTGTGGGAAGACAAAGCTCCATGGGATATGTTTCTGAAATTATTCTAGAGAAATGAAAATCTTCAAGGTTATTGATCCTTGACTGACCTGACTGTTGAAAGTTTCAAACAAAATGTATCAGTAAACCCAAATTTAAAGTACAGTGGGTATGTCTGTTATCAATCAAGAAAACAATCAAAAAGAACAAAAGAAATCTCAGAAAAAAAGTGTGCTGATAGTCAGGCATTATTGTTTTATTTAATAAACTGCAGGAAGATATCTTATAGTATATAGCAGACAGACATGATATATGATGCACACAAAGCCCTGGTAAATCAACATGGACTATACGATTGTCATTTTTTTTCTGTATATATAATAAAGGGATAAACAAAACTACTATCCGCCTACTTATTGGTACACATTTGTGCAATTTAAAGTTTTTCTTTGCTTTTCTTTTTTTTTCTTGTTTGTAACTGTTTATTCTTTTTTTTTTTTTTTTTTTTTTTTTTTTTTAAGTAATGTGCATCTAGGATCCTGGAAGATCACAAAATACAATAGAAGCTTTTTATTGCTGACTTCTGGGTCATTTTTACCTTAAAATTCATGCTAACATGAAAAAAGCAAAAGCAGTGTTGCATCTCTATTCCCTCAGCTTTTCCCTCCTAAGCCATTTTTTAAAATGTCAGGTAAAGACTTCTATACACAGAACCACTTTCAGTATATATAAATTCAGTACATTTTATTGAATCTCCAAATCTTAAAGAACAGTGCCATATATCTGTAATACTGAGCAACAATTTTCAAATACACTCTTATCTTTCATTTTTACTTTAATCTTAAAACAGCTGACTATTTCTCATTATGCTGAATGTATTCTCTTGCTACCAGAGAGGGCTGTGATTACAAGGTATATATCACTATCTAGGAATCTTGACAGTTTGCTTTAGTCTGCAAAATCCTGCACTTTAAGACAGTACCTAATTTGAAACACTACCTAATTTGAAATATTTCAATAATAGCAAAGGTCTCTTCCTGCAACCTTTTGCATTATTTGGTTTCCATGCTTTGGGTAAGGAATCATGGGGTTTGAGTTTTGTTTTGGTTCTTTTTTGGGGGGGGGGGGGGGTCCTTATTATTTTTCTTTTTTTTTAAGCAGGCAAATTTATTCAACTCTTTAAAATTCAATCTCAAATTTAGTCCTTTTTTTTATACTCCTGTTCTGACATCTCTTTTGGAAAATGAGAAACACTTTGTTTCAGAAGCTTGTCCTCACCAGAGTTTATGTCAAAGAACTTACCCTACCGTTTAGTAGGAATATTTTTTCTGAGCTGAACACAAATACTTTGTAGAAGTTAGTATAAAAAAAACCATAACAAATTTTTTATGTCTTTTGCATGCTTAGAAAAGGTTTACATCTGTTTCAATGGCCAAGTCACTCTTTTTTTCTATTTAATATATACACTTGAATCTTGAGACTGTTAAGGTTCTGTGGATGAATGGAGCATTATCAGAATTAAGACATGTCAAACAATCTGATGGAGTGCAGGTGAGATGGTAGTTATGTTGACTAACTATTCCTTTGAGACCTCCAGTGAACTAGTATACTCAAGTGCCTGATAGCCAGGTGAGAGTTGTTTTTTGGGAGTTGTTTTTGTTTGTTTGTTTGTGGTTTTGTTTTGGGAGGAGGGTGTTTGGTTTTTTCTATTGTATGTTTGTTTGTTTTTACTGTTGATTCAGTAACAAAATCTCTGTAGCTAATGCGTAAGTGATCTCTGTAAGAGCAAGTGGAAGGAGAGAACATCAACTCCTTTCAGGTTATCTGGTCAAGGACCTTTTTCAATGCAAGAAAAGGATAATAAGAAAAGGGATAATAAGCAAGAACTCACAGGGACACAAACTTGAGGGACAAGTTATAAGGGAGGTAGGGAGAGAGAAAGATCTGACAAAACACACACGGAGACAAGACACAAACCTCACCACTCACTCATTGATGGGCTATCAAGAAACTACAGCCGACAATTCCATGAAGATCAACCTAGACTTTGCAACTGATAAGACTGTAAACCAGGGGATACCCGGACTGGGAGGGGTGTGGGTATTGAAAGAGCTATACAGACCCATGTGGGAACACGTAGGGGAAGGGAGAACAAAGAACAAAGGAGGGTAGTCAGAAAGTGGTATCAGTACTCTTGTCTGGCTGAGCCTTATGCTTGATCACTGCAGGTTGTCCTATCTTATTAAATCTTCTTGTAATGATTTCTCAGTGTAATCTTCCTCCCTGTCCCATGTGTGTCAGTGTTGCAAGGGCTGATTACCAGCTACAAGGGGTACCAGTGTGGGAGGACAGGGTGCCAGCACCTGGGGGTAGTGTCCCACCCCTGGCTTGTGGTGTCAGCTACTGGTGCCATTGGGGCCTTTAACCTCCAGGCACCAGTACAGGAATGGTGTAAATCTCAAAAACCAGCTACTGAGGGACATACCTGAGTGAGGGGAGTGAGGGGCTCAGCACAAGCGGCTGGAGCAGGACTGCAGGTCACAGCCCGTGTTCCAGGTGCTGGCTGTTGGGGGCAAGTGTCCGTACCTTCCCCAAACCAGGTGTGCATGGGGTTTGAGTAGGCTGTGCATGTGGAGCCACTGGCAAACTCCGAGCTGGACCAGATGACAAGTAGAAGGCCCCAGGTCCAGGCAGGGGTATCAGGTGGGCGGAGGGTCTGTGCTGGTATTCAAGGGGACCTGCGAGTGTGGAGCGCCCATGGAACAAGTTTGTAGCGAGTATCCAATTGGACCAGCCAGTGCGTCGGGGACCCATCGGGCATGTAAAGGAGGCTGGTATGTGGGCAGGTGTGCCAGGCAGGCAGAGGGGCTGTCCTGGTGCTCAGACATCTGTGAATGTGCATGTGCTTGTGAAAGTAGAGAGTGTGGTATGTGTGCTGCACCAGTGACCTTCAGCCCCTGCCCACCCAAGAGGAGGAGGGAACGTGGCTGTGCCTGTGTATGCTGTGAGCCCTGAAATTGGGTGCTGCTGGGGGCAGCACCTGCTCTGTGGCCATCTGTGTGACTGGCTGTGTCAGTGACATCTGTGTGTATGTGTGTGTACACCAGTTTGGGCTCCAGCAGCCAGGCAGGAGGGGTCCTGGGTTGGAGCAGCTAGAGAAGGCAGCTGTTCTTAGCATCCCTTAACTATCTCATCTTCATTTCTGAATTTTCTAAGCAAAAGCTCTAGCAAAAGAGAGAGGTTGTTTGTTGTACTGTGAAGTTAAATAGAAACAGAGATATTTAAAACAATAAAGGAAAAGAGTCTTTTCAGAGTAAGATCTCATATGCTTTACTTCAGCACCTAGCTTAAGCTTGAACCTGAGCTTTAGTAAGCTGGTTCAAGAAAGCGCTGAGATTTATCACACCTGTTTTCAGCTGTTGAAAAGTACAGTCCTGAAGTGTTGTCATCGACATTCCCTCTACAGTTCTGTAAGAAGCATTAGGTTTTAAAAGTAGAAATAAGTTAAATCCTCATTTTGATTGTCTGCACACAATTTAGCAACCACAATTCTTTCTGCAGTCAATACACCACCAGTGAACAATTTACCCTATTTTAAGGTAGGTGTCCAATTTAGGTAGAATAACGTGCCCCCTGAGGTGCCTATTTCTCTCTAGACAAACGGAGGAAGTTAGAAAAAGACAGCAAAAGTTCAGTATCCATTCAGCCATCTAAGCTGTGGTACAAGGTAGACATAAAAAAGGCAGATTGGCTCTTACCTTCAAGTTTTATTCCTTTTAGATCACTATAAGTAGAAGACACCCAAGGAATTTTAATATATCCCAAAAGCCTCATCCAGTCACAATATCTTTTGTTAGTTTCTAAAACAGCATTTAACTTACTGCTAGTTCTAGCAGAGCTGTGAGGCTGTGAGAATATCACAGCTTGAAAGGGAAATTGCCATACATTTTGAAGACATTGATTACCCCTTAACTACCACCTACTTTGGTCTGCTTTTTGCTACATTTGCTCTTTAGTTTTCTAACAGTGATTAATTCCAGTTTAATTACACAAACAAACAAACAAGCAAACAAATAAATCATCTTGGCATGGAAAACTAAAAAAAAAATAAAAAGCCCACATGAGTCAGGGATATATGTTAAAAAATCAACTATTAAAATATGGTTTGAATTCTCATTTAAAAAATAAAACAACATATTCTGAATACAATTCCATCAGGGAATGAAGAAATGTTGTCCACAGAATGAAATATTATCATAGGTTCATGGTTTCCTGTTCTGCAAATGCTGTGTCATATGTTCGGTTCCAAAGCAGGAAATATGGATTGTATGGCAATGTTCTATTAAACTGGGTTTTTTTTCTCCATTACATAAAATGACTCATAGTTGTACTCATTTGTTCTAATTCCTACTATTCATTTCAAAGTTACTCATCACTGTAGGTGAATATGAGATTTACAGTTGATTTATAAAAATAATTCAGTTGTATGCCAGACTATTTTATTGTGAAAACTAAAGTTTTCTTATGACTGACTTAATTAACATGCTTGCTTTTGCTATAATTCTCTCATTATAAGGACTATTGGATGTGGTAGCAAATCGAGGGAAGAGTTCAAAGCCGTTACTACCAAATCTTCAAATTTTTATTTTTTCTTTCATGTTTTAGTACTCACACTTTAATGAACTGCTCAGTGTCCTAGGTAAGGAACTGAAAAATTACAATGTAAACATCTTCAGTTTTCTAGTTTTCAGATTTTTTTTGTTATTGTTAAAAAAATCAGACAAACATAGTCTTTTTGGACGGTTGAAAGTACCTTTTCTGTTAATAAAATGTTCCTGATGATTTTTTTTTTTTTACAAGCTCTATTTAATGCCATTTCAGAAAATGGCCTTAAACCCAGAGAAAAATGAGATCCTAAAGAAAAAAAAAAAAGATATTTGTACAATAAAGAAAAGTAAGAGTACAGAACAGCTATATATAAATCAGGCTGGATTATGCTTCATGTCACTGTCCTAGAAAAGCTTTTCATGACAATCAGAATATGTAACATCCATGAATGATGCCCTGATCTAAGAAAGACCTAATACATAATTTGTTCTTTAACAAGTCAGTGGTAGAAGATACAGGAATAAAGATCTGTCTTTTTGTACCAGGAAGCCCTTCTTCTTTTCTAAGGAGTGTAGTATTAATCATAGAATCATAGAATCATTTAGGTTGGAAAACACCTTTAGATCACCGAATCCAACCCATAACCTAACATTGCCAAGTCCACCACTAAAACACAGTCCCTAAGCGCCACATCAACATGTCCTTTAAATACTGCCAGGGATGGTGACTCAACCACTTCCCTGGACAGCCTGTTCCAGTGCTTGACAACCCTTTCAGTGAAGAAATAATTGCTAAGCCTCCTTTTCTCTGGGCTAAACAACCCCAGTTCCCTCAGCCATTCCTCATAAGACATGTGCTCTGGACCCTTCACCAGTTTCATTGCCCTTTGGACACACTCCAGCACCTCAATGTCTGTCTTGCAGTGAGAGGCCCAAAACTGAACACAGCATTTGAGGTGAGGCCTCACCAGTGCTGAGTACAGGGGGACAATCAGTTCTCTAGCCCTGCTGGCCACACTGTTTCTGATACAAGCCAGGATGCTGTTGGCCTTCTTGGCCACCTGGGCACACTGCTGGCTCATAGTCAGCCGTCTGTCAACCAACACCCCCAGGTCCTTTTCTGCAGGGCAGCTTTCCAGCCACACTTCCCCCAAGCCTGCAGCATTGCATGGGGTTGTTGTGACCCAAGTGCAGGACCCAGCACTTGGCCTTGTTGAACCTCATACAATTGGCCTCGGCCCATGAATCCAGCCTATCCAGATCCCTCTGTAGAACCTTCCTACCCTCAAGCAGATGAACAATCTCGCCCAACTTGGTGTCACCTGCTGAGTTAACCTCATGTAATCTTGAACCTAAACACAGATGATTTAAATTTTGTATTCAGTCTACAAAGAGGAGAAAAATTAAGGAGAAGCATTCTCCTTTACGTCTTCCTTCCCAGTATTTTCTGATCTTCAACCCAGTCAAAACCACAGTAATATTTAAGTATTTTCCAGCATGGTAATCATACTAATTGCATAACCAACAATAAGTATGTTGTGACATAGATAAACATAAATGTATAAATAGTATGCAACTGAAAAGGAACAAAGGGAAACTTGTGGTACAGAAGAAAAACAGTGTGCAGGAAATCAAGTGTAAGTTGTAAAATCTGTAAGATATCACAAGACTGATAATAAACAGGAAATGTGTTTGATGGAACCCCAACAATCCTACTGAATAAGCAGGAAAGATACTTAGTGAAACACAGATAATATCCAGTCATAAAAATAAGACAAACTGTGTCAGGAATTGATGAGGTCACCCCCATATCTTTTGGGGAGTGCAAAGTTTATAAATACCAAAGATGAGAGAGGAAAGATGGTGAAGAGCTCAAAGAGCTCTTGATCCTCCATCTCTTCCTCTGTGGGTAAGAACAATCCAGTACCATAGTGTTAATGGTAACTGTACGGACTCTGCCCAGTTGTATTGTACAATCACAGCATAGCTCTATAACTGCATAACTAAGCATAAGTTTGTTAACGATTAGTTGTATACATAATGATAGTGACTGATAATGTTTAAGGACTTATCATATGAAATATGCATTAATGAATGTCAATCCAGTCAATTCAGTTTTGAAGTTGAAAACTGGTCTGATTTACCAGTGTTCTAAATGCTCCCAACACAGCAATCTCTAATTCCCTAACTGATACTAAATATACATGGATGTATACACACCTTGATAGTTATGTGTTTATATCTGCAAAAAGGGCAAGAATCAGTACCCAGAGAACTACAGGCTGGTCAGCCTCACCTCAGACCCTGGGAAGGTGAGAAACTAATTCTGGAAAACTTTTCCAGGTACGTTAAGGATAAGGCAGTCATCAAGTGTAGTCAGCATGGATTTTCCAAAGAGAAGTCATGCTTAACCAATCTGATAACCTGATGAAATTATTGGCTTGGTTGGTGATGGAAAGCACTGGATATTGTCTACCTTGACTGCATTAAGGCTTTTGCATTGTCTCCCGTAAGATCCTCAAAGAGAAGATGATGAAGTATGGGCTGGATAAGTAGCGAAGTGGATTGAAAACTGGCTGAATAGACAGAACCAGAGAGTGGTGATCAGTAACACAAAGTCTAAGTGGCAGCCCAGTTATGTGCCTCAGGTGTTAGTATTGGGCCCAATCCTGATCAACATCTTCATTAATGATCTGGATGATGAGGCAGAGTTCATCCTCAACAAGTTTGCTGATGACACAAAACTGGGAAGTGTGGCTGATAGGCCAGATGCTCATGTTGCCACCCAGAAGGACCTTGACAGGCTGGAGAAATAGGCTGACAGGAATCTCATGAAGATCAACAAGGAGAAGAGCAAAGTCCTGGATCTGGGGAGGAACAACCCCAGGCACCAGTATATGCCAGGTGCTCTCCAGCTGGAAAGCAGCGTGGCAGAACAGGACTTGGTGATCTTGAGGGACACCAAGTTGAACACGTGCCAGCCATGTAACCTTGCTGCAAAGAAAGTTATTGGGCTGCATTAGGCAAAGCATTGGCAGCAGGTCAAGGTAGGTGATTCTTCCCGTCTACTCAGCTTTGGTGAAATCACACTTGGAGTTTGGGGGTCCTCAGTGTGAGAGAGAGACATAGACATACTAGAGAGAGACATAGACATACTAGAGAGAATCCAACAAAGGGTCACAAAAATGATGAAGGGACTGGAGCATCTCTCCAGTAGAAGATGGAGAAGAGAAGGCTCAAGGGGATCCTATTAATATTTATAAATACCTAAAAAAAGGGTTCATAGAAGACAAAGTTAGACTCTTTTGTGCTCAGTGACAGGACAAGAGGCAATGGGCACAAACTGGAACAGAGGAGGTTCTGTCTGAACATCAGGAAACACTTTTTTACTGTGAAGGTGACTGAGCACTGGCATAGGTTGCTCAGGAACATTGTGGAGTCTCCATCCTTGGAGATATTCAAAAGCCATCTGGACACAGACCTGGCAGCTAGCTGACCAAACGAGCTCCAGGCAGCCTTGCTTCAGCAGAGGGGTTGGACCAGACAATCTCTGTGTTCCTTCAACCTCAACTGTTCTGTGATTGCGATGTATGTATCTGTCCACACACAAGTAGCAACATGGAATTCACAGTGAAGAGTTCTAATGTTAGATGATATCTGAAGTTAAATTATATGAATCCACCTTTTCCAAATATGCTGGTTTTCCATAAAATACTATGATTGAGATTCAGGTGAATATTTTGACAAGAGCAAATTTTATGTCATTGTTACCAGTAGCTCAATGGAATTAATATATTTAACAATTATATCCTGCTAACAGAAAACCACGTCCAACATATAATGTCATTGGAATGAAGGAAAACTTAAACAGAAATATAAATTTCATTATGATATCACTTTAATATCAAATAAGTCCATACATTTTTTTATGGACTCTAAGGATGATTATTGCAATTCCACATTGCTCAGGTTGAAGTGATTCATATTTAATAGGTTTCACTTTACAGTAATGGTGAATTCCATAAGATTGGGATATGGCAGGCAGGATCAAACTGTGAGAAGATTAGTAACAGATCATGATGAAGAAAGAGGTGAAGAACAAGGCATGATCTAAATGGAATAGTCAGTAACTGAATGGTTGTGTATTGAATATTAGTGAAAATAAATACAAAAAATAGTGATTTTATAAATTTAATAACTTACTGATAAAGCCAGCATAAGGCACAATTCATAGATATTTCACAGACAACAAAGAGGATGCAGATGAAGATGTTAATAAAAAATTATACTGTATAATGGCATTTGTGGAAAAGATGCTGATAGTATAAAATAGAACTAATAAAAATAGAAGTGCTTTTTTCTTTATCTCATGGTAATATTCAGATTCTTTTTTAAGGAAAGCAAACTATACTACTGTTTTACGATTACATGGTTTAGTGAATGAGCTATGGGTTTCAGACATGAAATGAGTGAATTTACAAATAAATGTTACAACAGGGAAGCAGGGAAAGATTTCTTGTCAAAGGATAACTGGGAGCACAGAGATATGGATAGCTTTAAAGTGGAACTTCCAAAACCTTTGCTGTTCTTACTTTGTTCAGTGAGACTTCAGTAAGAGTTTTGTCATAAAGGCCCAGGGATACAGATCTTCATAAAGTTCGTGGATAACTGATCTCAAGGGTGAGTCATAAAAATTGAGCATAAAATTTTACCTAAGACTATCTGTAAATATTTATTTGAACAGAATTAATATCTATGCAGAGAAACATTTTTTAGCTGTAGAACCTACTACTTCTGCATGTAGGTAGAAATCCATAAAATTCAGTATGACAAGTTATAAGAAAAAGGTTTCCTACACTTGAGGGTGTCTACAGCTGTTACCATGAAGTTTTCATATATAGGGGTTTTTCTTCTTTCTATGAAGGTGTTTGGTTTTGTTTTTTGTTTTTTTTTAAAGAAAAAATATTGAAGTCCTAAATGGCTGCTGACTGGTCAGTTCTTTTTCTTGTGTTTCCATATTACTATTTTTCATTTGTTTATACGATGCTCAGGAAAAAAGAACAAATGTATACAAGTAACTTCAAAAAACAATGACAGGAAACCAAGGAATCCTAAGTTGCTCAAAAAAGGTCAATATTGATCTCTCTCACAGATGTACTTTGCCTTATTATTTATTTTATTTGCTAAGTTTAGACAAGGTTGGTAATTTATTTTCCTTTTCATCCCCTGACATCAATGAGAATACACAGACACACAGAGCTTTAGAAAATGAAGCTGCTCAGGCTTCTCAGTCCCTGATCCAAAAGCTGTTATTATCAATGGTAAGATTTCCAGTAATTTCAAAAGGTTTCAAGCCATTTCAACATACTTTAGATGAAGCACTCTTTTTCGGTTTAGGAAACTAAATTTAGGCATCATTTATCCACAGACAAAATGTATTATTAAGACTGGAAAAAGATATTAGTTGTTTTTGTGTCTCTTGACCTTCAGACAGTAGTAAAAAAAAAACAAACCTTCAAAAGTGACACTGAAAAACAAAGTACTAAACCAATCTTTCCCCTTAAAAAGGTAGAGAGATTAGAAATAGATTACAAGATCCTTATTTGGACCACACACCCAGTATAGCTGTAAATATGAGTAAAGTAAGAAGTTTTTGAGGGGAGTGGGTGTAATTCAGATATGCATCATAGCTTTGATGTTAATCCAAGGTCTAAGTAATAAAAATAAAAATATAATTATAGCCCCTGCATGTAGGTGGACAGAGAAATATCTGCCTATTTATTTGTACACAAGTAGTAAACAGTTTTTCTGAATATCCATCTTTGTGTATGTTTAGATGGTTTAATAAATGATGAGGGTAACACAACAAGAGCTTATTTCAATAAATTGTTTCTGATATGTATAAATATCAGAAGATATAATTAATTTTTTAAAGTGTCTGTATCAAAAGAAATTGTTCAGTTCTGCAGAATCTCACTGTAGACTTTGATAAATTGTTCCAGTTGCAAATCACAGTCTTTATACAAGCTCACAAAGAAAGAAAATGAAGCAAAACCAGTGTTTTCTTCCTTATATAGCGAACTTTATTTCCAGTTTATGTTTAAAGCATTCAGATCTACCTGGTTTATCCTAGCTATCCAAGTCTAGCAGAGTCACTGTATTCAGTAACTCTTTTGTAATCTTTTTAAGTAAACAGAGAAAAATAAAAATCTGCAGAGTAAATTATTTTATTCTTCAATAATTCTTTCACATTTGGAAGAACTTACCTCTGAACATAGGTGGGTTTTATCCCTTACTGTATAGGTATAAGAGAGTGACTAATTCAGTTTTAGAGGTTTTAATTATATTTTTGTAAAGTTAAAAGAAATAAACTAAACCTTGAGTTTTGCTATTCTGTTATGCAGATGAAGAGTAACCTATTATAATTTTTTTCCACGCTTGGAATTTATGCTGCACACTACCTAAGGGAAACCAATTGGACTAACAGACTGAACGCATATTTTCACTTTGCTAACCAGCTGGTCTGCTTACAAACCAAAGGCTGTGTACAAAGGAATCTGTACTATCCCAGGCTCATCAGAACACCTCAAACTATATATAGAGCAACATTCTATGACAATTGTCATGCAGTGCTTGACTTTACTATTAACAGCTACAGGAAAGGTTAAATAACTCATTATTTATTAACTACTGAGAGAACTGGCTTTATTCAGCAGGTTACAGAAGGTAAGGGGAGATCTTGTAGCTGTCTATAACTGCTTTTGGGGAGAAGACCAGAAGAATAGTGAAGACTTAACCAAATTCTTCTCAAAGGTACATCATGATAACAGCACCGATAGGACAAAAGTCTATGGACACAGACTTTTCTGTGGAAGATTGGAAGATTTTAATTTTCTTTTTAAAATTTATTTTTTCATATTTATTGTAAGGGTGGTGATATAGTGGAACAGGTTGCTCAGAGAATTTTTGGAATCTTCATTCCTGAAGCTTTTCAGAATTCAGAACTCAGACCAAGTCCCTGAGCAACCTAATCTAACTGGTCTCTTTCCAACCTAAATTATTCTATGATTCTGTACATAAATAAACAAAGGGGTGTGTGTGTGTGTGTGTGTATACACACACACACACACACCCCCCTATATATATTTATATATGTCGCTTTCTCATACATACATATATATGAGAGATTTGATAAGAGCTGATGTGTTGCTGTAGAAATTGTAGAATTTTTTGACTCCCTTGAGTTGGTCCTTGGACTCCCATCAATCTCCCAGGGCTCTGAGGAACCATGCATAATGTATTTCCTTGATTTAGTCAGAGATTTTATCATATCCACTACAAATAGTTGACCATCACTTTGCATTTCCTTCTATTTGTTGTAGATAATATTTCAAATTGCCTCTGGTTTATGTTATCAATGAGTTAGAATAAATGCAAGTAACACATTCTTTTTGTAATGACAGTTTTACCTTTGTTTTATGACTGGCAGGTACCTAACCAGGCTATTTTCAGGCTGTTTGTGATTGGTTGAATCTAGATGAGCTGTCTTCACCTTCCAAATTAAAGTATATCCAGTTGCTAATGCTCACTGAAACTTGTGAAATGCTTAAAAAAAAAAAAAAAAAAAAAAAAAAGAAGGACTCACTGTGTACATTTAAGGCTCAGTCCAGTTATCTAAACATATGGCATATAGTGCCATTTAAGATACCCAGGGGTATTCAAGATATTCACACAAGTTTATCAGCTATGACATGGGATTTATGGAAGATCTGCATTATTCTGGAACAGCAGCCGGAGGTCAGGTAGGAGAAACTATGACATTTATAAAATTATTTGACAGCTGTGTCTGGGTAATTGAATTGAGCCTTTTAAGGAGAAATTAACATCATCTAAGTTTAAAATGTCTATGTTTATAACTTTAGGCTCCTTTAATAAACAGCAGAGGGAAATCAGGCATTTTTACAGTGAGATTCACCCATCTAAAAGTAGGTAACTAAGGATGAGATGAATCATGTCTTGGAAGTTAATAATAAGATAGTCAAGTTTTCATGACTAGATAGAATGTAGACATATATATCTGTATGTGATCAGACAGATGTATTTGGAGACTATTTGCGAGTCACCCTTTGGCCTCTGGAATTTAATTATTTTAATTTCTTCAATCAAGTAAACATAAAGCAGTTTGCTTTATTGCCTTTGCTTAGTTCTGTATCTGTTTTCTGAACATTACCAACTTTCTGCTCATCGCTTACCAATGCTTTGGACAAGATTTGCCTGAGCAGACTGAAAGCGTCTATGGCACAGAGGAAGGGATAAAAAAGAAAAGGAGGACAAAAAGAGAAAGATTTAGGAAAACCTCTGAGTTTGACGTTATAAGGCCAGACTATCGCTGTCATGCTATTACTCAGTTAATGGGAGTTTTATAATTAGTGCTTCAGGTTGCTGAATAGATCCTTCTCCTGGAATCTGGGGTCACAACTACAGTCAATAAAGAATTATTTCAATATACTGCAATTCACTAAAATTATGTTGCTCTCCCATTGATTTCAACAGTGCCACACTGTTTATAATATTTATTTAAATTTTCCTTTCAAACTTCCCAGCTGAGGAATTACATGTGGTTGGAGCAGTTAAATATTTCTTGTTTGCATAAATAGGATTCTTAAATTACCTTGCCAGGCATATGACATCTACAGTGTAAAATCTAAAATATACTATCAGGTAAGATTTAAAAGAAAATGAAATAATATTTGTTTATTTTCATTACATTTTACCTTTCTTTCTTAGAAATCAGATTCAAAGCATATGTTACAGATTACACCATTTTATATGTGATCTTTATATGTGACCTTATTTCTTCAGGAACATAGAAAATAGTAATTAAACACAGCTTTGGAGCAGTGCATACTCTGTTTCTGTTCTGGAAAACTGGCAGGTACCTTTATTCCCTTTTATTGAGTATTATGTAGTATGTCAGTGAATACTGGGATGAATTCTCAGGAATAAACCTGCTTGTCAGTATAACCACATGACCTAAATAGAAGACACTAACCCTGTGTTTCACTTCTTTGACACTATAGTGCCAGAGAAAAAAACTTTCTTTTTTCCCCCAAGATATTTTTGGTGGACATTTTTTTCCTATTTGCTGTTATATTAAAGAAGAAGGCTTTCCTCTGTATTTATTGAAAACCGTGCTGACACAATTAAATTGAATTCACAAATACTCAGCTTCAGTTATTGAAATTTAATTAGAAGTGACAGCTGTGCCTGGTTTTGTCTTTGGATAAAAATATGCATGTAGTTTTGAGTAGGAATTAAAAGGAAAGGGTGAGAGAAAACAGAATTATCCTTCAAAAGAAGGATTTGGGCACAACTGTCTTTTAACTCAACAACCTCCTCCAGACTCCCCTACCCCATTCCTGTATTCTTGTCATTGGAATCAAACCTTAAACTTAAATAATGTTATCAGATGCATACTATTTCCCTACAAATATACAGTATCAAGCCAACACATCAAATTTTCCTAAGATACAGAATTAGTATATGTAAAAATTATCATTATCATTAACTTAGAGAAATGCAATATATACCGTGAAAGACATTCAATTTTTTTTTATCATGTTTTTTTTACATTATCAAAAATTAAATTTGATCTCCTATGTCTTAAATAATTAACATGGGTCATATTCATGTCAGGTTGATATTGAATCAAAATTGTGTTTCTGAGAATATAGAATGTGAATACTTTTAATAAGGTTTCAGTCACAGAATAATAAATTGAATGTGACAAAAGGCACATGGTAGCTTGTGGTGAAAAAAATAATGTAATGCATTTTATGAATGGGTGGTGTGAAAGAAATCTGAGTTCCCACCCTTAATGTGTTTTCCTTCACTTCAGTTCACGTCAGATTATATGCAATGGTTCATCTATCTGTTTATTTGTGGGAAGTCAGGACAGCAAAGCTGACCAAGAAACAAATGCATATTCATCTACTAATTCAGATGGTTAAGGAAAGCTTTGTTTCATATACGTTAAAGTGGAACACTAAATAACATACCAATCAGAATATTAATATTAAAGAACAAGTATACAGTTGACAATTTAAAGAATTGCACAATATAGTGTTGGGCCATTATTACTGGAATAGCACCTATTGGGCCTGCCACACTCAGGGTCAGCTAACCTGTCTAACCTCCTGATATTCTTCCACACACTTTCTCTGGACTACATTTTCCTTTGTCGTTTGCATACACAGCAGATTCTCCTTATTTAATTGGGTGATCTACTGAATAATTTCATGGATTTTTGTCATATTTTTGTGAGGTTTACTTGCACATGGTGCTGCTTGCTTGCTTCTTCCTCCCATTCAGAGAGGGAGACTATATTCCTTTTCCTCTAAAGAGGTGGCTCTAATGTCTTGTCACTCCTGGTGGAAGCCCACAGAAAGGACTATATGGGAATGGTAACCCCCTTTCAATCTTCTAACACAATATCTCAAAATCTCTCAGGAGTACCTACCTTTGCCTCTTTGCCTGCCTCAGTCTCTAGGCACAATGGGAACAGAATCATGGAATCATAGAATTGTTTGGGTCAGAAAGGACCTTCAAAGATCATCTATTCCAACTCCCCTACCATGGGCAGGGACATCTTTCACTGGATCAGGTTGCTCAAAGGTCCCATCCAACCTTACTTTGAACAATTCCAATGACGGGGCATCTACAACTTCTCTGAGTAACTTGTTCCAGTGTTTCACCACCTTTCAGCTGAATCTGGCACCTCTCACAGCAGTTTTCAGTGTGTAAGAAGCTGATGGGACAGGCAAGAGCTACAGTCAAAATAATAATTCTTTCAGAGTGACAGTTAAATATAACATTCCTCTTGCCTATATGGCACTATGTGGATCTAATGGCACAGCTGGACCACTAAGTGGAGAGGGATTTTATAAGTTTGCTATGCCTTTGCCACTGAATATTAGAAGAAATCATGAACAGGTGCTGAGGCATAGTATGGTGTCATAAACCTGAGAGCCAGCTTTTAATACTAAGCTGCAGAGTACTTAAGATCATACTTATACAGCACCTGTACTGCATATAGGACACAATGAAAAGTGCTGTGGATCACTGATTTTCAAACGTGCTTGTAGCTGATAGAAGGTCAGTCCTGGTCTACATCATGGCAATGGTCAGCAATCTACTTGCAAGACTGTGGGTGTTAATGGTGCTGATATAGGCAACATTAATAACTCAGGAAATACAAAACAAATGTAAAGTAAGATGTTTTGGTGTAGTTTGATACAATCAGCTAAAGGGCTTATTTCAATCTGGTTAATTTTAATATTTTTTATTTAAATTTTGAGACTACTGTGCTTATTTAAAGTGTGCATAAGCATGGTTTTTACTTTTGTTACAAGTAAGAGGACTGAAATTCACATTTTCCTAATCTTAGTACTTCTCAGAGAATTATTTCAAACTAGTGATAACAAAGACCACATTTCAGCTAGTCTTGTTTTCTGGCTTTTTATGTCTGAGTTTCTCAAATTTTCTACATATCATGCTTGTTGTGACATAGATACTAAATTATTTTATTGGGCAGATAGAATGTCTCATTTGCTTATTTTTTGATATGATAGTGAACCTCTGTTTCAAACCAATATGTAGTTAGACTGAACAGAAAGTCAGAAATCATTCCTGACTTCAGTAACCATTGGATAATCTAGGCCAGACTACCAGTTTTGTAAAGTATATTAAACATGAACCTAACTCGCTCAAGTCAGAGGATTTCTCTCCATTGACTTCAATAAGGTTTGGATCAGACTTTTGGGAAATGCTTTCTTTTGACTTGTGCTAGACAAGACACATGGATGTCTCTGTTAAATAGCTTAATACAAATAGCGAAGTTAAATTTTATGTGGATTCTAGATGTTAACACAAAGTTAGATGTCAATATTCTCATTCATGTTACATGGTACTTTACTGCTCATGGAATTGCTCTTAGAGTAGGATACATGCACCAGGTATCTAAGATAAGGCTGAAGAAAAAACTTAAATGTTGACATTCAAGGGAATTTTCCAACAATGTGCTCATTGAAATTACTGCTTAATGCAAGAGTCATCTATCACTTACTAGGTAACCTTGTAAAGCCTTGTAAACAGCCTGCTAGATTGGGTACTCTCTGAGTACACTGAATGTTGCTTAAGATAAGCATCTATGGTCACTTAAGAAAAAAAGAAACCACACACAAACCACAAACCATCCACACATAACACAGACACAAAACCTAGAGGAAGGAAGAATGGCAGTACTGCTTACCTTCTGAACATTATTTTTGTGATTTTAGCCCTGAAAAAAAACCAGCTGGCTTTACTTTGCTCTTCAGACAGAAAAGGACTCAAACTTTTTATCCTGCATTTCAGTCTTCCTCTTCCCACTCTCATTCTGTGGCTGAAATTTTAAACTTGACTGCTGGAATTAGAATATATGGATTTTAAAAGATAATTTGATTTATTGTCCCTCTTCCCCCCTTTCAATAGCAGATAGCTTTGATAATTATTAAATGATGGCTAACATATGCTGGTTTTTGAAGGAGTTTGGTTAGATTCATGTGGGGGTTTTGGAAGTTTTGGGGGTGGGCTTTTCTTTTTCTTTGTTTGTTTTTCCCCAGTTTCAACATTCTCTCATTTAACTTTATCAACTTTTTAGTTGCTTTTCAGTTAAAAAATTTCATTCTCTTTAGTTTTGTCATTTGAAGTGAAATAAATATTTTCCTAACTAAATTAACTAGTCCTTACAAAATAATAACCCATAAGCTTACAACGTACAGTGACTGAAACTTGCTTGGTCTGATTTCACTGTATTTGGGGCAGTGATGTCTAGAGGCAATATAGTTCACTATCATTTCAGAAACTATGTCAGTGTTGGAAAAAGGCCTATAATAGATGCTCTTTCTGGGTTCTTTTTTCTGTTTCAGATTCATTTAACCAAGCTGGGAGCATTTTAAAACTGAAGGCTTTGTTATACATTTTAAGCAAATACTGAAATGGAATTTGTTTTTTTCTGTAGACAATGAAGAATGTTTTTTGAAACACATTCTTATACTTAACCAACTTGCAATCAATTGTTGCTAAAGTATTTTTTAAACTATATAAAAAAGGGTATATGTCATAATGTGCTGCATGTTACAAATTATTAACGTAACAAATAAAACATTAAATAATATCAACAGTGCAGATTATATCTATTTGTACTGCACCATATTGTATTAATAGAGTATCTATTTTGATTATTAATTTACATGAAGTCAATATAACACGATCTTTTTAATCAAAAGTGATATTTTTGCTAAAGTTTCCTCTTTTTATTCTGCTTCTCTTCAGGCAGATATACATGCAGAACAAACGTGCTTTATTTTCAATTGACATTTAAAGCACACTTTTGCCTTTTGTATTTTTCTGCTTGAATAAAACAGTTACCCAATATAATAACAGAAATTTTTCAATCTCAGTCTTGCTGTGTTTCTTTGGAACTATAACTGAAACTGTCAGAAAAATGAAAGTAAGAAAAATAGCACACTACAGATTGTAGAATAATTGGTGAGAAAAAAAAAATAGGATGAAATATTTTAAAATACTTAGCTTTTAAAAAATATATAGATGAAGTGTTAGCCTGTGTGTTATTATAAAACAATGTGATAAAAGAAATAAAGAAAACCCAAAACTTCTGAGAACTTTGTGAGTTATACCATAACTCTATTTTTAAAGGCCCAGGCCCTCATCATGCTGTGAAGTTAATTGCAAAATCCTTTTGACATTCATGAGAGCAGATCTAGTCCCTGGTAGACACCAAATGACATAGTGTCCTGAGAACAAGAACCACTGATTTTGACCATCCCTTTTCTATATTTATCAAGAAAAGAAATTTAGTTTTGTGATATACTCAGAATAAACCAGGTCCCATTTATCTTCTCCTTCATTAACTTCAATATGTTTCCAAAATTTCATGCTCCAGTTGATTAACTAGATTTATACCACCATATGAAGGTATTTATATCAATATATGACATTATTTACATCAATACATGCCTCCCCTCTCCTCCCCTCCCTTCTCTTGATACTACATGCTTTCTCATAGCTTCCAAAATCTTGTGAACAGTATAATAAGCCAAATAATTCCCATCTGTCTGTATACTTATTTCTTTCACTTTTCAGTCCCTTTAATACCCACTCTTCTGTGAAAGTTAACAGATCATATTGGCAGTATAAATATTTGAGTCCATGATACTCTCTTTTGCACAAAGTCTGCTTTTCCACTGCTTCATATTTAAACTTATTCTCAGCTTTAAGAAACTGCACAATAGTTCCCCCATTTTCATAATCTTTTCTTGTCTCTTGATGAATCCTTAGCTGTCACTCTGGAAAATTCAGAGTTGAGTGTTTACACATAACATTTACATTTCTATAGACTTAATTTAGAATTAGAAATGTGCAAGTATTTTTCTGTGTTTTTTTTCCCCAGAGCGGATTATCTAAAATATATATTTATGACTTATGCATAATAAAACTAGACATTATTTTATTGTTCTTTCAGTAATACCTATGTTCTCTATTAATGCTTCATCATTTAAAAATAACAATATGGCATTCGTTACTGACTCCTACTGTGCTAAGCAGATGAAGGACCTATAACATGATTTCTAAAGATCTTTGTGTATGTCAGGGAGCTAACACCTGCAAACCAATGCAAAACACTGAAGTATCAATTATGAATACAAGGTTATTCCTCAAATATTGAGATGACTATATGGAGTTTTCATTTTCAGTGCTTTTCTGAAAGAAAAGAATTGAAGAATGGGATTGCCTGTTTAGCTAGAGTTCCTAGTACAGGGAAAAGCTTTCTGTCATTTGGACAAAAGTTGTCATTTTATTGCAATTGAGCATAACAGCAATGACAGAGGCACTGTTTCTTTTTCAAAAAGCCCAGCTTCCGTTTACTCCCCAGTAATAAATTAAATAATAAAAAAGAACTACTGCATCAAAATTCAAGATTTTGGGGGGTTATGTTTGTTTGTTTGTTTGTTTGTTTGTTTTTTAAATATCTAAAAGATTATAATGATGGGATAAAATGCAAAATGGTGATAACCCCTATTGCCTATCTATTTCCCTTTAATAGTATTTTTTTAAAAAAGGAAATGATTTAAGATTACCTTCACAAAGAGTCCATTAAAGGAGTTACTTAATGTTTTAGAATATCTTTACTTAAAGAGTTAAATAAAAGATATTTGGTACCACTTGCATAATCTTTATGATTTTGAAATAATCTGTCTTTTCACAGAAGTTATTGCAATAAGTAAGCAGTCATATAAGAAGCAAATATTTTATTTGATAAGAAAACAGGGAAGAAGCAGGGAACAGAATGACTAGTTTTTATCAATGGGAAATGTAAAAAAACCCTATTCCTCCATAAGGATCCATGTTTAACATAGTTATCTGTAGTATCCAAAGAGGAAGCAAAGATTGAATGTGGAATTCATATATTCAGTTTATTTAAAGTCAGTGAGGAGAGAGCAGAAGTGTGATAGATATACCAAGATAAACCAGAAGGCAACTTTTTGTAAAAAGAATTACTGTGCTGACAGATGCTAAGTAATTTGTGGCAGCAGTTCCATGTTTTTTATGTACAAGAAAATCTCCAGAAAAGGAGAAAGCATTTACATTGATGTGGAGAAAGAAATTAATTTTAAAGTTATAAGCATATTGGGAACATGACTGTTAGTGATAGGGAATAGGGAACAGAGAAACAATATAAGCTATATGATATATAAGATAGGATGTTATGTTGATTCATAAAAGCTCCATTTATTTGACACCAAATGACGGTAAGGACACCAATTAAGAGGTAAAATCATGAAATTCCACATAATATTATTCCATTGCAAAGAGAAAAAAATCAAGTCATATACAGACTTTTCTATATCTATGGACAAAGCACTTTCAAAGAAATGAAAAGATGTTATACTTCAAAGCCAGTGACAACCATTTTTTTTTAGAGTTAATGTCTTCTGGTATGACTGAAGGGCAGCAGGAAAGTATTTAGAGCCACGAACCTTGGATCCTGTCCAAAGACCAAATTTGCTCAATAACCAGATGAGAAGATTATCTTCAGTTATAATTTTTTACTGAAAACCTTGGTCCTGGTTTCAGCTGGGACAGGGTTAATTTTCCTCCTGGTATGGTGCTGTGTTTCGGATTTAGTAGGAGAAGAACGTTGATAACTCATTGATGTTTTAGATGTTGCTAAGTAGTACTTAGACTAGTCACCTTCCCATGGTCTGCTAGGTGCACAAGAGGATGGGAGGGGGCACAGCCAGGACAGCTGACCCTGTTTTGATAGGAAAAGGGGTAATGATTCTAAACTAGAAGAGGGTAGATATAGGCTAGATATAAGGAAGAAATATTTTACAATAATGGTGGTGAAACACTGGAACAGTTGCCCAGAGAAGTTGTGGGTGCCCCATCCCTGGAAACATTCAAGGTCAGTTTGGACGGGGCTCTGAGGAACCTGGTCTAGTTGAAGATGTCCCTGCTCATTTGAGGGGGGTTGGACGAGATGACCTTTAAAGGACCCTTCCAACTTAAACAATTCTATGATTCTATGGTTCTGTGAATTTAATACCAAGCACTGCTAGATTCAATGTGCTATCAGATGGGCAACTAACGGGATTTAGCACGGCATCTCCTATGTTCAAATAACATATTTGTGCTTGCGGATAATTACCTGAAGAAAAGGTAAAGCATACAACATGGTTATAAACATTCTTTTGTTCCTCATGTCCTTGGTAGAGCAAACTTGTTTGAAATTGAATAGTATAAATGCTGTTAATCAACAACTGAAAATGTAGTGGATTTGGTTGGTCTTTTGTTGTGGGGGTTTTATTTATTTATTTTATTTTTTGTGATCTATCAAACATCACAGCCTTCTGGTTTATTTTCCTTTCAGTAAATGCTTGATGCATTATTAGCCTTTTGAATTCAATACTTAAAATGTACGTATTGTCTTTTTTTAGCTTATAGTTAACATCAGTCTCCTGCCATTAATGCTTGCCTGGCAAACAAATCTGGAAAATGCACATTCATGTGAATTAATATTGACAACTTAATATGAGATCCCTTTAAATGTTCTTTACTTTATTTTAATATGACAGAAATAATAACAAGAAAATTAAAGGTCACATTCTATATCAAGCCTCATGCCAATATTCAGTTAGTGATTTCTGTCGTGTCATCTTGTTGCCAGTACCTATTCCATTTTTTAATAGAAAATACACCTCAGTAAATAATAATTTTTATAATGAACTGAAAATTTTCTGCTGTATTTCTTTAAGTAAAACAGTGAAACTGCACTTTCAATGTTTCTGATAAAACTTCAATTTAATAACAAATGAACTGTTGCTATGGTCATGATTAGAATATTGTATTGAGTTCTGACCTTTAGGGTTTTTTGCACAACCTCAATTTACTTTTGCTTTACACCTCAGTTACACCCTTAAAATTACATAGTCATAGAAACAACTATGACAGTAGTCCTTGTACGTATCAGACAGTATATAACATTTTTATTGGTTTATTCAACTACAAAATCAGGTATCATCAAGTAAAATTGACAAGCTACTGTAGCTCTGTGATGAAAATTGAGAATGTGTTTTTTGAAATAAATTTCTCAACATTGAATGTGACATCTATCTATTTTAATCAAATCTGTTCCCACCCTTAATGTGTTTTCCTTCACTTCAGTTCACATCAGATTATATGCAATGGTTTATCTATCTGTTTATTTGTGGGAAGTCAGGACAGCAAAGCTGACCAAAGAAACAAATGCATATTCATCTACTAATTCAGATGGTTAAAGAAAGCTTTGTTTCATATACATTAAAGTGGAACACTAAATAATGTACCAATCAGAATATTAAAGAACAAGTGATTTCTCAGCATATACAGTTGACAATTTAAAGAATTGCACAATATAGTGTTGGGCATAAAGGGTGGTTTTAAAATGAGAAATATTCTAGGAGTTAACAATACAGAAAGACTGAAATATGGGATAATATATCATGACAGTAAAGCTTCAGCCCTTTAATATGTGACCATTTTTCACCCAAGCAGTAAGACTGACTTCATTGTTTCTGCTTGTGAGCTCTGAACGAAATACACTGTATTTTCTTTCTGTTGATGATGTAAGTCCTATAAATGCTTATTAGATACTCTGATGTCATAAACAGTTGCAAAAATGCTCACTAAGATCTGACAACTACATTTAAACACAGCTATAGAATGCCTTCAGTATTCAGTCCATAGAAATCAATTATTAGTGTATAGATTTTTCTGTATTTCAGATTTAATTAATCCCAATGATAGAGAATTTTTATTAAAACTGCTCTTTTTTTTATACTACAGTATTTTCCCTTTCAAAGAATTTGAATGTTATATATATGAACTTCTTCAGAATTTTGTAGAAAAGGATGAATCCCCCCCAAACTTTAAAAAATAATAATAAAAATATATTACTTAATATTTAATTTATAAGATAGGATTCATGTTATCTAATAGTTCAAGGTTTTTTCTCACCTATTAATGTTGAAAGACATACTTCTATAATGATTCCTCTGACCTATAAAGAGATAAGATAGCTGCCTGTATTGACTAAAGAAGGTTGGAGAAGTGCCTTAACCTGGATTAAAACAAAGAACAAACCCCCCAAAAAACTCCAAACAGAAACCAAATAAGACAACAATAAAAACTTCTAGATAGCTAAAGCTAAAAAGGATAAATCCATCTCCTATGTTTCAGAAAGTTAAATTTAGAAAAAAACCAAACCAAACAACACATCCCCTGTGTAATGGCAATAAGAAAATCTTGCCTGTGCTGGAATAAATTGCAGTATTGTGACAGACTTTTAATAGACATGATTTTTTCTAAATTCATATGAGAAAGTACAAAAAGTTAAGGTAATTTGATGAAAAAAACAAACATTTAAATTATGAGAGATTGCCTCTGCATTACATAATCACAGGTTCTTCTGCAGATAACACACTGATAATAATACTGATGTATGCTACCTCCTCAAAAATATCTATATAGCATGAGAACATGAAACCATGGAGGTGTGGAAGACTAAGAAAATAACCATTGGCTTTCTGTCCTGAAAGCCTCTTTTCAATTTTGCATGATACATGACAGTTATTCACATGATTTTAAGTCTTAAAAGAACCTTTAAAATGCTGACTTTTTTTTCCTAAATTATTTTAGTTTTATTGTAGGAGTTTATTAGAATCTTTCCCATATCTACATAGTTGTATTCACGACCTTCCACAAATCACATTTGTCCATTCCTAGTTCTGAGAATGAAAAGCATACATACAACACGCCTGATTTTGCTGAAAATTCATAAGCTGTTTCTGGATAAAAGGATACATTTTTGTTAAACATAGAAAAGACAAAAAAAAGTCTATGATAAAGAATCTTTTTGAACATAACTAAACATGTGATGTCACTATTGAGTAAGACCATGATATTAATAGAGTTCATTTTGCATGTTTTATGCTATCTAAATATTATGAGTGTTTGTCAAGATTAGTTTTACCTATTGAATAGTTCATGGGATTTGGTGACCACATCAGTCTAAATTTTTACATTTTCCTCAGATTATTATAATGATTTTCCATTCTTGAAGTTCATGAGATTCCTCTCTGCCCAGTTCTCCATACTGTCAAGGTCTAGGACACCTTAAAATATTAGATTCAAGAGTTATGATATATATGCATTACTTTACTGATAAGTTTGACTCTCAGAAGCTGAAAGGGCTGCATATGGGCCTAATTCATAGTTTGACCTGTGATCACTGCTAATCATTATTTGATTGGAAATAAGAAACGTATGACTGGTCAAGAAAGGTGTGCAAGTTATACTTGTAATTGATCATACTATAGTTCACACAGATAGGCTAGCAGTCATAAATTGGGCTATTTTTCTGAAGTTTCTGCCTGCACAAAACATTTGCTTGACAACCTTTGCATTTTTTCTTGTTTGTATCGATTTCCAATGGAATTGTCACTTTAACTGATTAATCTGTGTAGGTGTATGGAGCACAGATGTTCTTTTTTTTTTTTTTTTTTAGGGTAAATCTTATACAAATACTCTTGCTCCTTGCCTGAAACAATAGGGAAGCAAGCTGAAAATGTCTCTGAAAGGAGGGCACAGTCTATCAGAGAAAAATGTGTAAGCAAAAGATTAAGATGTATGAATGTGGAAAGATGCAGGTGCAAACAGGTTTCACATTGCTGCAATGTACATATTTGGGTATTAGGCATCACTATTTTCTATTGTTAACACCATATAAGTTAATGAATTTTTGTGGGTTCTAAAAATTCTGTTTGTTACGAGTTTGTGGCTATTTGCAAGCACCATATTTCGATCTGTTATTAGTGCCTGTTATGTCTGTTAAAGACAATGATGAATGTTACATCAATGTCAAATACTTAGAGTGAGGTGCAGAGAATGTATAAAACTGTAACCAGATCTATCTCATGAACCAGTATTTTTTTTTCCAAATTATGATTTTTCTTATGGAATAACAAAATATCTTGAGTTCTAAGGGACCCTTAAGGATCATCAAGTCCAGCTGCCTGCTCCTTGTAAGATTACCTAAAATTTATTGTGACCTCAGTCTGGAATTGGAATTGAGGTGGAAATCAGATTAAGAATTACAGTGCTACTGTGCCTGTTTGGTCACAGGTGCTTTGTCTCCTTAGCTGCTTTGTCCCATTAGGTGCAAAGTAGAGCACACCTGTAAGGTAAGTTGTCTGGGAGATTCTCTACGAAGATAGCTGTAAGAGCAGCAAACTGGATGCTCCAATTACACAGTTCAAGGCTGAAGGATAGGCAACGAATATTTAATTAATACTATCAACGCTTAGAACTGTATTCCTTTATGTGATCCACAGAAGCATCTTCAAGCTGGCTTTTGGCCCACAGAACTGAAAACATTGTCAAATCCTTACTTTGTTCACAAATAAACTTCCTTACAGAGAGGCATTATACGGTAATAGAAAGTTTGTGCTTAGGCTACACAAACAGTTTATTGTTTGGCATCCAGCCACAGAAAAGCTTTGAAAGGGGAAGATAAATTTTAATTCTAAATAACTGTCAGACCACTGTGTATCAGCATCTATCTAAGAATAAAGATCCGTGTGTCTGGCAAACCTCATACTTCTGTTAAGAAGCTCACTTACACTTGGAAAATCCTCTTATATAATAATATGTCCATGGAGTTTTCTTCCTAACCCACTCTCTCTTTATGCCAATAAACAAATGAGTAAATATTCAAAAACATAATAGAGAGTATTCATCATTCTCTGTACATACCTTCACAAATAAATACACACACATACACAAGTATGTACATATACACACATGTACATATACACATATGTACATATATGTATATTTTGAATTTTCTTTTTAAAGTTGTGTTGTTTTGGTTTAGATGATTTGTATTTTTTATACTTCTGTTTGGCTTATGTTTCAGTGTTTTTTTAGTAATGAATAAAGTGTCACAAGTCTATAAATTTATTAATCAGACCTTTTTTGAAGTGCTGTAATACATGCCACCCTGCACACTTCTTTCATAATGTCGTGGTTTAACCCGGCTGGCAACTAAGCACCACGCAGCCGCTCGCTCACTCCCCCCCCTCCCTCAGTGGGATGGGGGAGAGAATTGTAGAAAAGGAAAAAAAAAAGTAAGACCCGTGGGTTGAGATAGAGACAGTTTAATAAGAGAGAAGAATAACAATAATAATAATAATAATGGTAAGAAAATATACAGGATATATAAAACAAGTGATGCACAATGCAATTGCTCACCACCCGCTGACCGATGCCCAGCCCGTCCCGAGCAGCGATCGCTCCCCCCGAGCCGAGATCACTTTGCCCGACCTGCAACCACTCTGCCCGCGACCGACCGACCGACGAACGAACGAACGAACGAACTAACCCCCCCGAGCATGACGTTATATGGTATGGAATAGCTCTTTGATCAGTTTGGGCTAGCTGTCCTAGCTGTGCTGTACTCCCAGCTTGTTATGCACCTGGCCGAGCAGGAGAAGCTCAAAAAGTCCTTGAGCAGTCTCAGCACTACTTAGCAACAACTAAAAACATCAGTGTGTTATCAACATTCTTCTAGCACTAAATCCAAAGCACAGCACTATGCTAGCTTCTGTGAAGAAAATCAACTCTGTCCCAGCTGAAACCAGGACACATAATAACACATTTTAATATGAATTTAATATTTTTTTGTTTGAAACAGATATTTTTGTTTCCAGAGTCTATAAGAAAACTGTCCTTTTCTTCTCTGTTTTTTTTTTTTTTATTTGCTCCAGCATTTTTCATCTTAACACCTCTATGACTCAGTGTCTAGCATCTTTTTTTTAATCTGAATCAAGTCTCTAGTAAATATCACAGGAATACTCTCTACAAAGAACATTAAAAGAAAACTTAAGAATATTTTTAAGATACTTCCAGTTTCTGTTTTTGACTTAATAGTTACTTGAACTCCACGTAAACTAACAAATCTACAGATTGGTTTACATATTTTTCAATTCAACTATATTTGAATAACAAACATTAATTTATGCTCTGTGTACTGACTATGTTTAATTTGGTTTGGATAGCTTTTGCCTTTGAAAATAACAATTATGCCCAACTTTTACATAATAACAGAGATAAAATGTGTTTTCACATATACAAAGGCAGATACACATCAGAAGACCAATGTAGACATATTTACTAAATCAAATTTTAAAAAATATTTTATTATTTTATTATTTTATTTCTTATCAAGGTGGAAAATATGTCTACTGCCTCATTAAACACTTCATTTTCTTCATCTGTGCTTCAAATAATCACCTCTAAATCACAAGACACTTAATAGTCCTATTCAGTGTCTTCTCCAGAAGTCTGGCTTTGAGTTTCTACCTTTAGTAAGATAGGCTAGACCTGAAATTCAGTTCTCAATATCATGGTAGAAGTTCAGCTGCTCTTTTTCTACTTAGCTACCAAATATTTTCAGCTACCTTGCTCGTCTGCTTGAGAACATCAGCAGGAAACATTGCCACTTGCTGTCTCAGTGGGAGAGCACTGTTTCAGAACTAGTCAGAAGAAAACTCTTCTCTGTTTACTCTCATATCTGAGACTAATTAAGCCTACTTTAACTATAAATATGTATTGCCATTATACTTTAGAAACTTCATGTGAAAATTTATTCTGTGTTGAGACATAAGAATATTCCTAAAAAAAAGCAAAAATATGTCACTTTTTTCACATTATCGCCTTCTCACATGAATAATCTGATTTTTGTTAATGGGACTGCTCATGTGGCTAAACCCTCCCCAGTGTGAGTCCAGAAAGCCCAATTATGCTGCAGAATCACAGGGTGTAAAAGGCAATAGAAGCAGCAGAACTGGTTGCACATTTCCCAGGGAAAAGCAATTCACCAACCAAGTCTTTATTGTCAAGAGGCTTTAGCCAAGTGTATGAATCAGCCAAGGGAGGCTGCCTTCCATGGTTTCCTCTGTAACAGACCCCTCTCCTATATATGGTTCTGAGTAAAGTCTCAGTCAGCTGCTGCTAGGAAGTTAAGTTCTAACTCAATAGGAAAACAAAAGAACCTGCAATTTCCCAGGACCGGGGGGTGGGGGAGTGGGGGTGGGGAGTGGTTAGGGACTCAAACCACTTCCACAGACAAGATATCTCTGTGACAAATCGCACACAATTTTTTCTTAAATGAAATAATAACCCTGACATGACATACATGACACTGGTTTGGAAGATAACTGGACTAGTAATGAGGAAAACTGCTAGAATATCATAGAATCATAGAACCATAGAATCAGAGAACCATAGAATCATAGAATCATATAATGTTTTGGGTTGGAAGGGACCCCTAGAGGTCATCGAGTCCAACCCCCCTGCACTGAGCAGGGACATCGCTAACGATCAGGTTGCTCAGAGCCCCGTCCAACCTGGCCTTGAATGTTTCCAGGGATGGGGCCTCCACTACCTCCCTGGGCAACCCATTCCAGTGTTTCTGTACCCTCATTGCACCCTCATTGTAAAGAATTTCTTCCTTATATCTAGTCTGGAACTTATATCTAGTATGGAACTCTATCTCCTTAAATAATATGTTATCACAGTAAGTGATTCCTTTGTTCAGGAGGCAGAGCAACAAGGACAGGAGCAACAGCAGCAGCAGTAGTGATGGCTACCCAAGTTCCTATATCTGTTATGACTCAGGCTATTTCTTTTTACAGAGTCAAGCTGTTGCCATTGATAGTGTTGTACTGGCTGAGGATAGACCAATGGAGCAACTTCTCTTCATGCTGGTATATCTTCTTTTGCTACTTTATAATTCTGCAGGTGCTGTCAATTTTTAGCTGGTTGTTTTTGGGTTTTTTTCAGATGTGGGAATTTTGTCAAAACCTTGTTAAGATATTGACATTATATGTGAGAAGAAACATCTCTGGTGTTTTAAAAAGGGGAGGGGAACAAGCCATTCTTCTTCCAATCAAAATCTTCATTGTTACATGCAAAATCAAACATGAGGTTTGTGTGATTCATTTTTTAACATACTGAATTTTAAATGGTGGGAAAAACTGTCTTCTTACCAGTTCAGTGATATTGATAATTAACCTAGACAAATATTGTTTATCAAATAGTACAACCATTGGCATTTTCTTTGCCAGTTTAAAGAAATTTAAAGTCTGAAGTATGTTATAAACCCTACTTACTTAAAATGTTAAGATGTTAAACTTATTGAAAACTAATTAAAATAATGACAGATGTATTTTGTTTAAAGCAAGGAAGTAAAAGCCTTTAAAATCTCCACATTTATGACCCTATATATCATGTTGTGTTGTGTTACACCAGTCTGAACACATTCATTTTTAATGATGTGACATACTGTAACATGATTCACATTGCTTAGGATTTCAGGGGCCCTGCTGTAACTGTGAAAGACACAAAGAAAAAAATGCCTAAGCTTTGTTAATGCAATTTAGAAATATTTATAAATAACACAGTAATTGTGTATGTATTTTTGAAGAAAAGGTAGTTGAAGTAAAGAATATAGCTAGTGGAGCATGGTCTCCATTAACTCCATAGCTAATGGACTAGCTAGGATTTTCAGTGACCATTAATATACCAGTTAATCAGTTTTGGCACTGACATAATATGGTAATTTTTTTACTTCTGTCCTGGTTTCAGCTGGGATAGAGTTAATTTTCCTCTTAGTAGCTAGTATAGTGCTGTGGTTTGAATTGAGCATGAGAAAATATTGATAACACACTGATGTATTTCTTGTTGCTAAGTCAAGCACTATTTCAGCTTCCCATGCTCTGCCAGGTGCACAAGAAGCTGGGAGGGGGCACAGCCAGGGCAACTGAACCAAACTGGCCAAAGAGCTATTTCATGCCATATGTTGTCATGCTCAGTATATAAACTGGGGGGAATTTGCCAGGGGGGAGCAAATGCTGCTTGGGGACTGGCTGGGTGTTGGCAGGTGATTGAGCGGTTACATCATTTGTTTTTCCTGCATTTTGTTCCTCTCTCTCTTTTTTTGTTGTTTTCCTTTTCATTAAAATTATTATTATTGTTGTTATTATTATTATAATAAACATTATCATTATTATCATAATTATTATTACTTTCAATTTTATTTTATTTATTCTATTTTATTTCAATCATTATACAGTTCTTATCTCAGCTCAAGAGTTTTCTTACTTTTGCCCTTCCAGTTCTCTCTCCCACCCCACCAGGGAGGAGGGGAAAGGTGAGGCAGTAACAATTGTTAAAATTTTGGATTTCATGTTTGCCACCTACCTTATTTTGTGATCTGCTGAAAAGTGCTTTTATCCTATGTGGCAGCAGAAAGAAAGTAATATGTTTAAAAGTGTTAATGTATCACTATTAATAAAATATTTGTGCTTACATTGTATTTCCACTAATGTAATACTGGTTATTTCAATGAAGTGACTATTTACTACACTAGTAAGAGTGAGATAAGGATAAACCACAGAGTAAATGAGAAGGTAACAAGTTGAAATGTGCCATCTAATATGCATCATAGTATCTATTAGCAGACTCAAAATCCTTTACTTCACAACTGATTTAACAACTATGTAGCTGCTTAGTTCCCTTGAATGGGGAAGTTGGGATAGCGCTAAAAACCTCAAACATGCCTAGTTTTTGTCACATGGAAATGAATGAAGAAAATCTTACAAGGAGCTTTAGAGGAAAATCATCTACAACAAAAATAATTTCTACTCTTCTGTTGTAAAATCATTTCACTGAAACCTGGTAAATTCTACTCAACGATCAATTTCAATTGGTAAAGTCAATGCAATGATGAAATTTCATGCATTGTCCCTGTAAAGCCATTGCACCTAACAGCATATGAGCTATAGGATCGATTTCAGTTTATCCATCATCACAGAACACCTTAATAAATTCCAGTTAGCTACATCTGAGCAAGGCAACAGAGTAGTGTGGCCCACTATCACTACATTCGTATTTAGAGGATGAGTAGTTTCACATATGTAACTGTGATCCAGTTTGGGCTTCAATATGCTTATTTTTGGGGGTGAGGGGGGAAGAAGGGGGGTGGAATACTAAAAAAAAAAAATGCTGTCTAACTTTGCAGAGCTACCAGTTTGAAAATATATCTTTTCATTTGTAAATACAACACAGAAATGTGCCATGGACATGAGAAACAGAACACACACGCATGCCCCTCCTCCCCCTAAGATTTCTGGACTTTTTCCAGAGGAGGAATTCACTTTCAAATGATACAGTCTTTACTACTAATCGTCTTCCTGGAAGATACCAGCATAATCCATTATATCACTGCCTTCTGGCAGCGTTCCCTACATTACAAACTGGGGCTCACAAATTCAAGCACCTAATGACACTGTTATGTGTAATATTTGAAAACATGTTTCAGAATATACAACACACTGAAGCAAAATACACTTCAAGAATTTGAAGATATATGACTGAAGATGTGAAGGAGAGCAAGCCTCGGTAGCTTGCAAAAATATACCAGGTTTAGTGAGTTACCATGAAAATTACAGAAAAAGCTTGCTTTCTCACTGTTGCCTTTTAATCTATGTATTTCAGTGTAGATAAATAATAAAGACATGTAATTTAAAAAGAATTCTGACTCTTCACAGTGTCTGAGTGGAACATGTCTCATCCTGTTACAGTCAATGAGGAAAAGCCATTACCACTTCACGGGACAGGTTCTAAAATATCCCTAATATTTCATCCTGAGTTTTTCCATAAATCTCATTCAGTGTGTGGGTGTGTGTATTGCGGGGAAAGTTTCCTTTTTAGTTAAATTATCTAAAAAGTTATTGCATGTATTTAGAATTTATGACACCAACTTCATACTTCAAGTTTCCACTAAAAACTACTGAGAATGCTACAGATAACCTTTTTTGTCATGATATATTTCGTATATGAATTTGAGAAGAAGAATATAATTATTTTATTGTATTTCAACAGAGTTGAAAAGTCAACAAAAAGAAAACACCTAGAATTCCTTTATGATGATTTAGGTTCAAATGAGATCTTTATTTATAAACACCATCTAATCAGTGACTATAGGGATATTTGATGGTCCTAGTTTCAGCTGGGGTAGAGTTAATTGTCTTCATAGTAGCTAGCATAGTGCTGTGCTTTGGATTTAGTACTAGAAGAATGTTGATAACACACGGAGGTTTTTAGTTGTTGCCATGTAGTGCTCAGACTACTCAAGGACTTTTTGAGCTTCTCCTGCTCAGCCAGGTGCATAACAAGCTGGGAGTACAGCACAGCTAGGACAGCTAACCCAAACTGACCAAAGAGCTATTCCATACCATATAACGTCATGCTCGGGGTGGGGGGGTGTTAGTCGATTGGTCAGTTGCAGCTCGGGGACTGAGCGCAGCTCGGGATGGGATGGGCATCAGTCGGCGGGTGTTGAGCAATTGCATTGTGCATCATTCGTTCTGTATATTCTGTTACCATTCTCATTATTACTATTATTATTATTTTCTCTTATTAAACTGTCTTTATCTCAGCCCATGGCTCTAACTTTTTTTCTCCTTCCCGATTCTCTCCCCCATCCCACTGAGGGAGGAGGGAGTGAGCAAGCGGCTGCATGGTGCTTAGTTGCCAGCTGGGTTAAACCACGACATAGCACTTGTATCATTTGATTATCTGGGTATAGTTGAGATCTGCAGACTATGGTTAGCTGTCCTGAATTATAAGTCTCTAGGGAATGTCAAAGTGTTACTATTGTTTGCTTGGGAAAAACAAACAAGCAAACAATTTTCTCAACTATTTTTCAGACTACCCTGGTTGCACTCAAGTTGAGATTTTGTTATTATATATTTAATTGAAAGAGATTACTTTGAATTTACATGCAAATATTTTGGCTTTACATGCAAATATTTTGGCATTATTATGGTTCAGAAGGGTTTGCAATTGTTTTCACTGTCCCTAGTAGAATAATTTGTATGTATTCAGACTGGAATAAACATGATGGAAGTTTAAAGCAATAAATGCCTATTTCTAGACTGAGTTCCTAACATTACTGTATGCTGTTAATGGTGGTTATGAGTTTATCCTGCATTAAGTTTCTAATTTTGCCTCCACCCACAGGACAAAAACACAAAAGAACATAACAACCAGAAAAAAGAACCAGTAAGTACTGCTTTCCCTTCCTGCATACCAATGTCATAGTCTGTGGTCAGCTACTTGGGTATATTAATATTCTGCAGCTGTTTTCTGTCTCTGAGTGAAATGTCTGTCAAGTGAGCAGAGGAACAGTTAGTTATGGGCTCTTAACCAGCTGGATGTTGATTTCATTTGATTCTCCTTAGAGAATGATAAAGATGGTCCTTGCTGTTCTGTACTATGTCTATTCAGTTTAGATTTATTTACATTTTCTCAAGATTTCCATAATTTTATGTTTCCTATGGTAGAAATGCCACCTTTTTTGTGACAAGGATTTTTTTTTTTTCAGTAATAGATGCAGTTGCCCCAAAGTCACCTGCATAAAGGAGTGTTACACATAATTACACATCAAGCAGGAAAAAAAAAAAAAAGTGTTTGATTAGATGACTCCATAAACACTTTACTGCCTGAAACTCACATAGAAAACATGCCATGAATATGTGTAAACCATGGCTTATGCAAAGAGATAATATGGATAGTAAGAGGTGGTGGGGCACTTTGTTTTAATACCCATGAGTTCCTCTAAAAGGACATATAGTCAATCTACATGTAATACGGCGATGGGATTCACATATAAGTTAAAACACCTAAGACGTGCCAATTAGAATACTGTATAGGTGTTTGTGTGAACTGGGTGTCTGGACTCCCACTGTTGTGAATGGTGATCTAGTCAAAAGAGAATGCAGAATGCTACTCAGTTTGTCCTAGACATGTACACCTGATCTGCTTTCTATATACTCCCTTGATTGTACTGATGAGATAGTTGTAACATCTATAGAGAGCTGGCTGTTACTACATAGGAAACTGCCTTCTTGCATAGAAGCTGGAGCCAGGCAGGACACAGTAAGACATCTCAAATAATACTAGATGCTTATTTTAATGAACTGAAATAAGCTTCAGATCTCTACTAACTAAAATACAAAGTTATACCTAAACATTTATATCTAAATGTAAAAAGTACCTCAAACTTGGAGGTAACTGAGCATTACGGTTCATCTGTATATAATCTATACATTCCGTGCAGAAAGGACAACAGTGTTTCAATAGACCTGATTATCTTGCACAAATACAAATGGATGACACAAATTTCAATTATGTTACAGTCAGTTATCAGTTTTAAACCTATTGACATGAACTTCCATCTAAGATATGTCATGTAATCAAAACAAAAAAACTAGAGTCAGTATTATTTTAGTTGCAGCTACTACAGTGTTCCTAAAAAGAAAAAAAAAAAAAAAAAGTAGAATAGAATGATCTAAAGAAAATGTTTATGCTACTGATACAAAACTGTTTATTGCTGAAGTATACTATATGGACAATGAACCCTGTTTTCTGTCCTTAGCAGTTCGCTGGACTGATTAATTAAACCCAGTATGACACCTAGGAAAGTGAATAAAACTACCCCTAAACATCTCAGCATATTACAGCACTATTGAAGCTGTAGGATTTGTCTGAATTACTATTTATCTTAGATCAGGAGTGAATTTTTTAAGAAAACTTCCAATTGTTCATATTTTGTTTGCATCATGCTTTGGTTTGCATTGTGAAATGGTCTCAGGGTACATGAACTGTGATGTTCATGTTAACTGTGATATTAAACTAGAAGATACTGTCTAGGAGCTCATTTAGCACTCTTCAGCCCCAAATACTCATTCTGTCAATGGGACTAGACTAGAACTCATTCACATTAAGAAAAGAACCAAATAAATTAGCAGGTATATTTGCATCATAAACACAAAAGCAAGTCTTACTGGCTTCTTATATGACAAATTTATATGCACCTTTTTTACTGAACCTTCATAAGAAACCAGTTTCTGTAAAATGTTGGTTTTGATAGGCTTCTGGATGAATGAAACAGCGATGCTGAGAATAAGTTTCCTAGACACAAAGATACAAGTAAAGCGGAATTTACTGCTGGCTGTATACAAACAGACTTATTTAGAAACAACTTTTTCAGACATGACAAAATATTCAAGAGTCAATCCTGCTGTTTGAGGTATCAGTAAAATACTGACATGGATGTATAACGTTCAGAGTTATATTTAAGAGTAAGTATGAAGATTTTCAGAATGTTTTCTTCATGTTTTTGTACTTTGATTGACATAGAGAAATACTTCTCTGTCTTTTCAGATTTACTGATTTTCTTTCACACCAGAATGCATCTTATCGTATTGATGTCAATAATATTTTTCACAGCATATAACAACCTTGGTTTTATATTGGTCCAATTCCCAGGAAAATATTCAGCATCACATGTTGATTTATCAACCGGGCATGTAATGAAAGACAATAACTGCTCTATCGCAATAGGATTTTAATTGTGTTTTCATTAAACCAGCTGGAGTTGTAAGAAAACATGTATTTTTACAGCATTTCTTTTTTGATGACCAATGTGCCTAGAAATATATTTGCCACTGGTTAATTAAATAATTAATTAACTTTGTTACCTTTTTTGTAAAATGGATGTGTCCAGATCAAATTACACCTCAGATCCAGTATTGAGGCATTCAAATACAGGGTAAAGAATCAGTCTCTGATCTAAAGATGGGTATGTCAGATAAGGAGTAAATAAACACTGTATCAATGTTTAAAGTATACAGCAGACCTGAAATTCTTTTCAAAAAGAAAGTTACTTGTATGTAGATGTAAATTTTAATTTATGTGTTCAGTATAAAATCTGATAGGCAGATGGACCTTTCATTGCTTGGTAGAAAATAATTTGGAATAGAAAAAGAAAGCATGACAATACCAACACCACCTGAAATACATGGACTGAGAAGGAATATGGAAGTATATATTGACATGAAAAATCCCCAAACCTGTTCTCTTTCAAATTGCTAAGTACAATTGCTTTTTGAATAAACTATTTGATGTCTTTTATAATTGCTAACATGCTGGGTAATAGATACATTGCCAATAGTATGATCTACTGCTAAAAGCCCTCTATTGTCATTTCTTGAATTCATGCAAGGAGCGTGAATATGATAAATACTACTTGATTAATAGCCTAGTTATCAGAGAAAAAGATTGCTTGAATTGTTGGAGGATAAGGGTCTTTTGCTCCCTAGTACATCATATGTATCAGTCTCTGAGGAGTAAGGGGTAATTGCTGATGTTCTGCAGCTCTGTGGGATCAGTACTTGCAATTTAGGCCTATAACTTGCATCCTCTTTTTTCTCCAGTGTAACGACATCACTAAAGGAGTGATAATACTCTTCAGGATTTAAGAATATTGCCACTGAGATTAGGGAAGAATTTTGTTCTCATGGCAAATATTCTCAGTTACTTGATTGGACTACCATTTATTTTTGAAGCCTCCCACAGGGGCAACGTATTAGTCTTAATGGGCCACCATTCAGATCTTCTACACTGCACTATAAAACTCTAAGACCTGGGACACAGACATAATGCTTCTGGTGGGCAAGAATTAAAGGGTGAACCCCTTCAGAGCCTACTAAATCTACTGTGATCAGTATGAGGAATTGCTGCTTGAATAATGTAAAACTCTATTTCTTCTGCCCTGCTGCTCAGAGGCTAAGCAGGTTACCTCTACAACACTCACCACCTTTGTAAGCCATGACTAGAAACCCAAATAAGCCATGCAGAGCACATTACATGTCAGGAAATGCCTAATATCCACCCTTTATTTATCATGCTGAACACGTGGGAACTAGAGAAGCAATCACTAGAATTTAATAATAGAAGACAGGTTAGCCATTGTTACAGCCTTCAGGAGATAGGGCACAGAGAGGACAGATCAGACATATATTCTCCTTCACAGCCTCATGTACTAAGGGTGTTTAATTAAGGCTCTATATAAACAAATATAAACACATGCATAAGCTATATATGCATAACAACATGAAAAAATCAGCAGCCTGTAGGAAAGAGCTGAAGGTTAAACTGTCATGGACTGACTTAGAGCAAGAAGGTCATCTTTCCTGTTGTCCTAAGCTTCCCTTTAATAAAGCAGCGGGAGGGGCTGTTGTGAAATCAGTTGTAAGTCCCTGATATTTGTGGCAGAACTGATCCCCAGTGTGTGTTAGAGCAGCTGGAAGATGTTCTCTCTCACACAAGTTTTCTATTGTTTCTAAAGGATCAGACACCAGACAGGGTTACCTAAGCTATAGCATACTCTATGCCTTCTTCTACTCATTTTTTTACACTATGTCACTATGGGTGTAGTTGCAGCTGGCTATCCTAACTTGAGAAATGATAATTTTTTTCTAATACCTTTAGCCCACGTGATTCTAAACCACAAAAGTATCTGTGATATACTAAGTACATGTGCTGAATGAATCAAAAGTGTCTATTTTCTATGTGATATCAATCAATAATAAAAATATGCTGTAGAACAGAATGGTATTTTCAATCACACCTTTGTCTAATACTTTATCCAGATATCCAGAAGATAGCTATATTCAAAATTGTCTGTAAAATTTTCAAGCATTTAAAGTTCTGAACTTTGGTGCATAACATAGGACTTCATTAGGATTTCTAAAGTACTGAAATATTCTAAGACACCATTATAAAATTCAACAGCTATATCAACAAAGGTGGAATATAATATTCTGAGTCTTGGCCAGCATCTTCTTTTATATAAATGGTTGCCAAATTAATGCAGAAAAGTCTGAAAATACATGCATGCTGGGGGTATGATGAGAAGAAAACAAGCAGCTAAAAAAAACCCTCAATTATTTGAGATTAATAATTTTACTTAATTGGTTGCAATTAAGGTGGGAAAAGGGGGAATTTGGAAGTGGCACAATGAATTGTGTGCTTAAGCCTTGAAGTCCACTATTACTCTTTCAAATCTGTTAAGGTCATGGATAAAACAGACTGTTTCCCAGTAGATGTTTACAACAATCCCCACAGTAAGACGATTAAGGTTGTCTGCTCAGATTTGGGCTGCATAATGACTCATGATTCTGACTGCTGGGTTAGCATGGGAACGTATGCAATGCTCCTACCCATTCAAAAGCAGGGCTAGTAACTCCTCTTTTCAATTACCAGTATATTATTTTTTAAATATTAAAAAGAAGGGGATAAACATGAAAGGCTATAAATTAATTTTCTTATGAGTTATGTGAGACATCTTTGGGAGGTTATATTACTTTTTTGTTATTAACTTTTTTTAGTCTTAGTAGCAGTTTTGGAGAAGAGTAGTATTTTTATTGCATGAAACTGAAGGTGTGAGTTGAATATCCTGGGGCATGGTTTGAGAAAATATAGAAGATTTTTGAAGGTTAGGAGTCCTCAGGGACAGTGCTGGAAGACAGTGTAAAATGGAGGAAACTGAATCTGGTGCAGTTTCATCTATACTGCTTTTTTGGGAGTAGCCTCAGGAGTAAATTATACCAGAACAATACTCACAAAACAGAGTGGTCCAAAACAGAATCAGGGAGTAAGCTAGTGAATTGATAGTGTACAACTCAGTTTTTGAAGTATGCTTCTTGGGCTCACTTCCTGGCTACTTCTAATTTAGAAATAATCTGAGATCACAAAGGGAAAAGCAGAAAATATTATCTGAAGTGTAGAGGGCAGAGAAAAAAAGGAAATAGACAGACTGAATGAGCACCAAAGATTCATCAGTGGGAGGAAGACCAGACTTTATGGGTGTAGAAGACAGTGAAGCAAAGTGAAAACAAGACTGGAGGTGAAGGTCTTAATTGTAGCTATAAACATGACAATGAATAAAGGATAGCAGATCTGATTTACATGGTGAAATAGGTTCACATGAAAGAATTAGTTGAAATGGCAGAGGGAATGATGGAAGTCTCAGTGGGTTAGGGACTAAGGGGTCTAAGATATGTTGCTATCTGGAGCAACTGTCTGGATTTTGTTTCTGTCCATTTGCCTCCATTTTCCATCCTTTCTCTCTTCCATGCAATCTTTCAGAAAAGTAATATCCAGTATAAAACACTGACAATTAGTTTACTTCAATTTAAATGAGACAGCAAGTTACACTTATTACAGTTTTCTAATTAAAGTTTTAAATTGTGATGATTAACATTAAAAGTGTGATAATGAATGATCAGAGTCTTCAGAATTAGCAAATTAAGGGGATTTCATTTTGAAGTTAATAAAAATATCAATGCCTGAGATTCTGATCCTACATAAAAAGGCAGAAGTAATCTTTGTATAGGTAAATTCCTTAACCAAGTACACAGACACTTACGCATAAGTGTATCATATAGGGTTTGGAAAATCAACTATCATCTAATTGAAAATAATTTTTCAAGCAGTTATTTTATATGTTTTGCACATGAGCATAAGATCAAATGTATACAAGGAAGGTACTTCACCTTTCTGAGTGACAGTTTGATTTTCAGATTGAAGAAAAAAGATAATCTTTAAAAATAAGAGACAGAATGCCTTTATACTTTTAAAAAACTCAAAAAAGATACAATCTTGATTTCTTATTCAAAAAGTGAAATACATTATAAAATAACAAAAAGAAAATATTAATGCTTTGTCTTTTTGTCAAAGCATCCAATTATGGATGCCTTACTTTTGAATATTTTAAAGAAAATGTGATGTAGTTTTACAGTTTCACGTCAAGTGTAAACTTAAAACTGTTTACAATGTTTCTATAATATTTTTTTTAAAAAGCAAATATAAAAAAATCTACACTCTTTTATATGTTTTAACCAATCAAATACTGACCTACAATTAAGGGTAAGATACCAGATTTATTATAAAATTTTTGGCAAAAATTCAAAATTTTTGAAGGAGAAATCATGGATATATGTAAAAAAAATGTGCTATATAACATGAAATATAATTAGTCCTATAAAAAAGCTAAATGTAGTAGAAAACTAAGCACAATCTTGATTCAGTTAAGGATAATGAATGGAAACAAGTGTGATGGTGTTGATAGATCTTCTCGTAAGAAATAGACATAATTTCTTTATATTCTAGATTACTTTCAAATTGTTCAATAATATTATCTATAGGATACCCTGTATTCATTTGAGAGAGGAAGTAAAGGTCCAGAGCAGTGTGAATAAATGATGGTAGTATCATTCATGATAATATGATGAATTATAGCAAGCTGAAAATATAAGCTCCTCTACTAGGCCCACCTATGAAGCTCCAAGAAGTTAAAATGTCTCTGATGCTGTTTTAAGTATCTTGTGAATATCCTTAGCTGAAATGCTCCAATAACAGCTCAAGAACCAGCAGTAGACACATATCAGAAAGTAATACTTGCATCTCAGTATCACTAGTGTTTGGAAGAAATCTTGCAGCTGATTCATGAAGTAGAGCTTGAGTAGGATTTGAGTTGTGTGAGGAAGGGACGCTGTAAAGTTTCTAGCTATATATAGCACCCTTTTATTTCCTTACAGGATCCAGTAACTTACCTGGTTAGTTTGGTCCATAATTTTGGAGTGCTTTTTAGTGTCTTGCCATTGTTAACACCTCACATAGCAACATCTGTCTTCACTGTTCTCTTTGCTCTGTTGGACAACAGTCAGTTCCTCTTTGTGCTGGAATGAGACAGGCTGGTTTTGATAATTTTAGAGTTACAGGTCTCTAAGCTGGCCTGTAACTTTAAGCAACTCTACAGCATTCCTTAGCACAAAATGTAATTTCTTAAGAATAGAAAACTCAGTGCCACGAGCCTTTCAGAAGTACAGGCTGGAATAATCAACTCAAATTCATCCAGAGGTCTGGCATATCAAATCTAAATTTGGATCTTGGGGACAGACCTGAAGAAGGCCTTAGATTCCTAGCACAGGGATTTAAGTGAACCTCAAAAGACAAGTTCAAACTTGTAGTTTAAATGCTCACTACTGCCTAATACTGAAGCTATATTCTTCAGCTCTACAGGCTCTTGGATTTCTAAGCTATGCATCTGCATCTAGAAGTTATGACACAAGATATATGGGACAGCCGCATCTTTCTCAACGGTTAGTTTCAAGCCACTGCAGATATACTGTAACATCTCTGTTGTGCATTCTGGGACATTAATCACACACATGAGGAGTCAAAACCTATGTACAGAAATTGACTTAGGGAAAGACTCATATGTTTTTGTCCTAGATTAAATCCCACAGCTAGTATCATAATTTCTAGAGACTATAATGTTACTAGACTTTGCTTCAGGTCTTGATTTGGCCCTGTATTTAAGCTGAAATTCAGGTGTAGGTTTTAGGTGATTGCTACAATGTGGCTAGAGAAAAAACATGAATTCGCCAAATGTCTTAATATGGGCCCAAGCATATCAATGTAGGAGAGAGAGAGCAAATGAATGTCCATAGATATTCAGTCAGTCTGCCACTATAGTTCTTACAGTGAATAATGGCAGCAAATCATCTTAGAGGGTTTCTATTCCTAGGACGGTTGGCATTGTAATTTACAAAATTTTATTAAATATATAAGGAGCTCAGCTATAAGTCATGATACTTACAGTTTTCCAGTGGATGTGGTAAATGACAGCTAAGATGAATTAAGGCATTTTAAGTATCTTAATTATTCTAAGGGAAAAGAAATACCAAAAATCACGGAGGTTCTCAAGCATAGGTAAAGTGTTTTTGTGAGGAAAACAAATGGATACAGCTGAGCTAGAGGATTTCATTTGCTACAAGAAAGATTAATATCAATGTTGTGGTTTAACCTGGCTGGCAACTAAGCACCACGCAGCTGCTTGCTCACTACCCTCTTCCTCAGTGGGATGAGGGAGAGAATCAGGAAGGAAAAAAAAAGTTTGAGCCGTGGGCTGAGATAAAGACAGTTTAATAAGAGAAAATAATAATAATAGTAATAATGAGAAAGGTAACGGAATATACAGAGTGTACAAAACAAATGATGCACAATGCAATTGCTCACCACCCACCGACCGATGCCCAGCCCGTCCTGAGCCATGATCAATCTGCGAGCCGCGATCAGTCCCCAAGCAGCGATCACTCTCCCCGCAACTGAACGACCGACTAACACCCCCCGCCCCTGAGCATGACGTTATATGGTATGGAACATCTCTTTGGCCACTTTGGGTTAGCTGTCCTAGCTGTGTTCCCTCCCAGCTTGTTATGCACCTGGCTGAGCAGGAGAAGCTCAAAAAGTCCTTGTGTAGTCTGAGCACTACCTGACAACAACTAAAAACATCAGTGTGTTATCAACATTTTTATAGTACTAAATCCAAAACACAACACTGTGCAAGCTTCTATGAAGAAAATTAACTCTATCCCAGCTGAAACAAGGACATTATCCACCCCTTATTCTATACCATTTACATCATGCTTAGGTCCTACCCTTACAATACATTCCAATTAAACACCACCACCTTTGCATTTTTTTAAAATATATACACAGATAGTCTATGGACAATCCTTCTAAAATGTCCATTGGGTTCATTTAGTCCATGGTTTTGGGCTCCATCCCATAGAATCATAGAATGCTTTGGGTTGGAAGGGACCACTAGAGGTCCTCTAGTCCAACCCCCCCACACTGAGCAGGGACACTGCTAACTAGATCAGACTGCTCAGAGCCCCATCCAACCTGGCCTTGAATGTTTCCAGGGATGGGGCCTCCACTACCTCTCTGGGCAACCTGTTCCAGTGTTTCACCACCCTCATTGTAAAGAATTTCTTCCTTATATGTAGTCTAAACCTACCCTGTTTTAGTTTAAAAACATTACCCCTTGTCCTGACACAGCTGGACCTACTAAAAAGATTTTCCCCGTCTTTCCTATAGGCCCCCTTCAAGTACTGAAAGGCCGCAATCAGGTCTCCCCGCAGCCTTCTCTTCTCTAGGCTGAACAACCCCAACTCTCTCAGCCTGTCCTCATAAGAGAGGTGCTCCAGCCCTCGGATCATTTTTGTAGCCCTCCTCTGGACCCACGCCAACAGTTCCATGTCCTTCTTGTGCTGAGGGCTCCAGAGCTGGACGCAGTACTCCAGGTGAGGTCTCACCAGAGCAGAGTAGAGGGGCAGAATTACCTCCCTCGACCTGCTGGCCATGCTCCTCCTGATGCAGCCCAGAGTACGGTTGGCCTTCTGGGCTGCCAGCGCACATTGGCCGGCTCACATCCAGCTTTTCATCCACCAGCACCCCCAAGTCCCTCTCGGCAGGGCTGCTCTCAATCCTTTCTTCCCCCAGACTGCACTGATACTGGAGATTACCCCGACCCAGGTGCATGACCTTGCACTTGGACTTGTTGAACCTCATGAGGTTCACACAGGCCCACCTATCCAGCCTCTCCAGGTCTCTCTGGATGACATCCTGTCCTTCTGGTGTTTCAACCGCACCACTCAGTTTGGTGTCATCCGCAAACTTGCTGAGGGGGAACTCAGTCTTGCTGTCTAAGTCATCGATGAAGATGTTAAACAGCACCGGTCCCAGTATGGACCTCTGAGGGACACCACTCGTCACCGGTCTCCATCCGGACATTGAGCCATTGACCACTACCCTCTGGATGCGACCATCCAGCCAGTTCCTTATCCACCAAACAGTCCACCCATCAAATCCATAGCTCTCCAATTTAGAGAGAAGGATGTTGTGGGGGACCGTGTCAAAGGCTTTGCACAAGTCCAGATAGATCACGTCCAGTGGTTTTCCTTTGTCCACTGTTGTTGTCACACCCTCATAGAATATCACTAGGTTCGTCAGGCAGGACTTGCCCTTGGTGAAGCCGTGCTGGCTATCTCAAATTATCTCCCTGGCCTCCATGTGCTTTAGCATAGCTTCTAGGAGGATCTGTTCCATGATCTTCCCAGGCACAGAGGTGAGGCTGACAGGTCCATAGTTCCCAGGGTCTTCCTTCCTAACCTTTTTGAAAAGGGGCACCAGGGACTTCACCTGACTGCCATGACTTTTCAAATATCATGGAGAGTGGCTTCATGACTACATCAGCCAATTCCCTCAGGACTCTGGGATGCATCTCATCAGGTCCCATGGACTTATGTGCATTCAGGTTCCTCAGGTGGTCACGAACTTGGTCTTCTCCTATAGCAGGAGGGGTTTTGCCCTCCTGGTCCCCCTCATGCCATCCATCAACTCAGGAGGGATGAGGAGAGAGGTTGCCAGTGAAGACTGAGGCAAAAAAGTTGTTGAGTACCTCAGCCTTCTCCTCATCTGCTGTTACCAGCCTGCCGGTCTTGCTCATCAGCGGGGGTACACTTTCTTTAACCATACTTTTCCAGCTGATATACCTGTAGAAACCCTTCTTATTATTCTTTGCATCCCTAGCCAAGTTGAGCTCCAGCTGCGCCTTGGCCTTCCTGACCCCATTCCTACACAACCGGACTGCGTCCCTATACTCTTCCCAGGATGCCTGTCCCTGCTTCCACTGCCTGTGCAGTTCCCTCTTCCTCCTTAGTTTGACCAGCATCTCTTGTCTCAACCACGCCAGTCTCTTCCCTTCTTTGCCTGATTTCTCACACCTCGGGATCGAGAGCTCTTGCGCTCTGTGGATCACTTCCTTAAAGATCTGCCAGCTCTGTTCTGTTCCCCTGTCCCTGAGGACCGTTTCCCAGGGAGTCCTTCTGACTATCTCCTTGAGGAGCTGAAAGTTTTCTTTTCTAAAATTCAGGGTCCTGACTATACTCTTTGTTCTTCCCATTTCCCTCAGGAGCGTGAGCTCTACCAGTGCATGATCACTGCAGCCCAGGCTGCCTCCGATCTTGACATCTCCAACGAGCTCGCTTGCATTGGCGACCACCAGGTCCAGTATCGCATCCCCTCGGGTAGGGGTGTCTATTACCTGGCTTAAGAAGTTGTCCTCAATGCATTCAAGAAACCTGCTGGATTGCCTACAGCTTGCTGTGTTGGTTTTCCAGCAGCTGTCGGGGTGGTTGAAGTCCCCCAGTAGGATGAGAGCCTGCGAGCGCAAAGCCTCCCAGAGTTGGAGGAAGAACGCTTCACCAGTCGGCTCCTCTTGATCTGGCAGCCTGTAGTAGACACCAACCACCCAAGTTCCCTTTGTTGCCTCTCTCTCTGATTCTTACCCATAAGCTTTCGACCTGCTCGTGGCTATTCTTCAGGGTCAGCTCTTCACACTGTAATGATTTCTTGATGTAAAGGGCAATGCCTCTGCCCCTCCTTCCTCGCCTGTTCCTTCTGAATAGCCTGTAGCCATCAATAGCTACACTCCAGTTGTGGGATTCATCCCACCAAGTTTCTGTAATGGCAATCAGGTCGTAGCTTTCTAGCAGCATGATAGCTTCCAAATCCTCTTGTTTGTTTCCCATGCTGCATGCGTTTGTATAGAGGCATCTCATCTGAGCTGTTGGCCTCATCACCTTCATAGCAGTACACTCCTTGTTTCCTTTGAGGTCTTTCACGGGCTTTTCCTTGTTGGCTCCTACTACCTCAGAAGCCTCCGGCTCACCTCTGTCAGACTTCAGCTTCGCTGCAGTGCCCCTGGCACACTGCTAGGCAATGGGTTGAGGGCTCATACTGGACCCCAGTCCCTCTAACACTTGCTTTTCATCCCCTAGCCTGTCGCTGGCAAGCCCAATAGGTTCCCCTTCCCCCTTCACACCTAGTTTAAAGCCCTGTCAATGAGCCCTGCAAGCTCCTGGGCAAAGACCCTCTTCCCCCTTTGAGAAAGCTGCCTCCCATTTGACTCCAGGAAGCCCGCTGCCATGTAGACCATCCCGTGGTCAAAGAACCCAAAGCTGTGGTGGCGACACTAGTCGCAAAGCCACGTGTTAATAGATTGAGTCTGCCTGTATTGCCCAATGTCTCTGCCCACCACTGGAAGGAGCGAGGAAAAAATGACCTGTGCTCCAGATTCCTTCACTAACCACCCCAAGGCTTTGAATACTTTTTTGATCACCCTCGGTCTACGTACTGCAACTTCGTCAGCACCCACGTGGAAGAGCAATAAGGGATAGTCGTTCGAGGGTCGGACCAGGCTAGGATGTTTCCTAGTGACGCCTCTAACCCAGGCTCCTGGAAGGCAGCAGACCTCCCTAAGAGCAGGGTCTGCCTGGCATATCGATCCCTCTGTTCCCCTCAGATGGGAATCTCCCACAACTATTACCCGCCTCTTCTTCCTCGTGGATGTAGTAGTAATACGAGAGGGAGGTCTTTCTGATCTTCTTGCCTCCTCCAATGTGGATAGGTCAACACCTACCCCATCCACCGAATTCTCTTCCACCTCTAGAGACTCATACCTATTATGCAGAGGCACCTGGGGAGAAGCTGTGGGCAAGGAAAGGGTTCTCCCCCTGCCCTGACTGCAGACCAGTTTCCACTCACTGCTCTCCATTGAGGCCCTTCCTTCATCCTGACGGGGGGAGGGATACTAGTTCTCTTTGATCCTGGCCTTTTTTGGTGGCTGTTCCTGCATAGATTTCCGGGAGGACAGGGCACGGCTCCACCAGTCTATTTCCTGCGCTGCTTCCCTGATGCTCCGTAGCCTGTCTACGTCTTCTCTTAGCTCTGCCACGAGGTAGAGTAGGTAGTCTACTTGATCACATCTTATACAGGTGTTGCCTTTGCTGGTGTCCGTTTCCAGTGCCAGCTGGCGGCACTCCCTGCAGCCAGAGATTTGCCTTTACCTGAGGCAGGAGTAACCCAGACTGTCTTCCCCAGCATATTTTTTACATGCACTACAGGGACTTTATCCCCTTCTACAGTACGTAAGAGGTTTGATTGGGCAGGGCCAGCTCGGTTGGCAGATCCTCTAGTGTTGACTAATGAGGTAGCTTTCTGTCACTCCAGAAATACAGATAGATTCTTCCCCTATATAACTTGACAGCATTAGAGTACACTGTGCACCGGTGTCTACTAGAGCTCTATACTTCTGTGGGTCTGACGTGCCAGGCCATTGAATCCACACAGTCCAGTAGACCCTGTTGTCCCTTTCCTCCACCTGGCTGGAGGCAGGGCCCCTCTAATCCCCGTCACTGTTGCTCATGGTTTGTGTGTATGAGTCAGAAGTTCCTTCATCACAATCAGAATTAAGATCAGCCCTTCTATTTTGTCTGAAAAAAACTACGGTCTACCCCATCTCTGGAAATAGAAGCAACAAGTTTCCTGGAAGAGCCCCCTTTTGTGTTTGTTTTTCTTTGTAACTCGTGTACTCGTGCCTCTAAAGTCGAGGTAGATTTTCCATCACATTTCCTCAACTCATAGGGTGCGCCGTGGTGTGTACCCTTGATATCCTCTCTCTTGAGCAGAGGGACGCTTACTCTTAGTGGCTGAGATACTTGTCTGTACAGGTGGGGAGTGAGATATATCCTCGTGGAATTGTTCAAACTTCCAGGACAGTTTCTCCACAGCTGAAACAAAGGGGGAAGAGATACTTTCTTCATATTTCTGGAGCTGGCTAGCCACTTCATCTACTGTCAGTCCCTTTCCATCTTTCCAGTTCAGCATTGCCCATGTGTTGGCATATGATGTTGGTGCGCTCCATAACAGCTTCTGCCACATGGGTCGTGGACACTGGACACTATCTGGATCTTTGGGCAACTGGTCATTGTCCAGGTCACTATAAATCACTTCCAGGACAGCTAATTCCCTCAGGTACTGGATGCCTTTCCCCACGGTGGTCCATTTACTTGGGCGATATATGATGTCTTCCTTGAAGGGATATCTTTCCTTCATGGCTGACAGTAGACGTCTCCAGAGGCTGAGGACTTGTGCCCATTTTCCAATAATTTTGTCAATGCTCCGTTCCCTAGAAAGGGATCCTAGTTGCTTGGCTTCTTTACCCTCGAGTTCCATGATGTTGGCCCCATTATCCCAGCATTGGAGTAGCCAAGTGACAATGTGCTCACCTGGACGATGGCTGAAATCTTTTCGCATATCTCGGAGCTTACTCAAGGATAGGGATCTGGTAGTTTCTGTCTCATTTATGAGCTCTTCCTCCTCCTCTTGTGATGGCCCCACTTTTTCATCCTCCCTTTCTAAGCGAGTTGACTTTCGCTTCCAAGATTTCTTCTTTTGTATAGGGGCAACTGATCCTGGCACGGGTTGGTTCCCTGATTCAGCCACAGTGCCTGTGGTCTGGGTTGGAGTAGCTGCAGTGCATATCACTGGGGCTGGAGTAGCTGCAGTGGCTGTGGCCTTGTCATCAGATCCAGAGACTTTCTGTTCCCTTTGGATGTATTGAATCGTGTTGAACAGGGCTCGGTCAGCATAGGCCAGGCCCCAGCACATTGCAGTGATTTGTGTTTGCCTAGAATTGCCAGGGTGACAGCATACCTTTTCCAAATATTCTACCAGTTTTTCAGAATTCTGCACTTGTTCAGGAGTGAATTTCCAAAACATTGGAGGTGCCTATTGTTCTAGGCATTTACCCATACTACCCCAAATACCCTGCCACTTGTAACTATCCAGTGCTAGGGCAGACATCTGGATGGTATTATTAAGTTTCTTACAAACTTTGGACAAAACTGAAGCAATATTCCAAATAGGTATCAATAGATATATCTTAACTATCCAAGGATGTTCAAGATACTGAAAAGTTATTGTAATGAAGGAGGAAACATCATCAGAGAAGGCAGAGAAAGTGCCATTCTGTATTTCCTCCAGAACAAACTTCTCAGAATCCGATGTATAATTCACAATTTTCTCCACGAGGTGGTACCCAAAGTGCAGTACAGACTTCGACATGAAACCCAAATACCAGATAAGGCTCAAAGTCATTGTTTGAATAACAAGTCTCCCAAGCAAAACATGTTTAGTCACCGCAGAGCATAACAAACTGCAAAAACCAACACCAACTTTTAACAAGTACAGCAAAGGAGGGAGCATGGTGCAGATCGGATAAACTAGGCTCAAGAACAAATGAATCAAATCGCACCCCACAACTGTTAAGAGATATAAATTCCTTAATATTCTCTGGTTACTCTGTCGTTATCTCAAGCCCTTCGTGCCCCACGTTGGGCACCAAAAAGGACTGTCATGGTTTAAGCCGGCTGGCAACTAAGCACCATGCAGTCGCTCGCTCACTCCCCCCTCCCTCAGTGGGATGGGGGAGAGAATGGGGAAGGAGAAAAAAGATTAGAGCCGTGGGCTGAGATAAAGACAGTTTAATAAGAGAAAATAATAATAATAGTAATAATGAGAATGGTAAGAGAATATACAGAATGTACAAAATGAATGACGCACAATGCAATTGCTTACCACCCGCTGACCGATGCCCATCCCATCCCGAGCTGTGATCAGTCCCCGAGCAGCAATCACTCTCCTTGCAACTGACCAACCAACTAACCCCCGCCCCCGAGCATGATGTTATATGGTATGAAATAGCTCTTTGGCCACTTTGGGTTAGCTGTCCTAGCTGTGTTCCCTCCCAGCTTGTTATGCACCTGGCCGAGCAGAAGATCAAAAAGTCCTTGAGTAGTCTGAGCACTACTTGGCAACAACTAAAAACATCAGTGTGTTATCAACATTCTTGTAGTACTACATCCAAAACACAGCACTGTGCAAGCTTCTATGAAGAAAATTAACTCTATCCCAGCCGAAACCAGGACAGGCTATGATGTGACTGTATTTCAAAATGCAAACCAAAAACATTTTCTTGTGGCTACGTCTGAACAAATCTGTGGTCCTTCTTGCCAGAATTGAATCTCGACATTGTATCTAGACACGGTATATATGATATTACTTTAAGTCTATGTAACTAGAAGTTAAGAGATCTAACTAGGAAATTAATCTGAAGAAAGAGGACAAATGACGAATATTTTAAGTAACAATTTATTTCCAAGCATGCAGTTCCTAAGAAATATAGAGTATTGCCTTGCTAAGACTGTATACATGGAAATTACCAAGTGCCATTTAATATATGAAAATAAAGGAAAATGCTATAGTGTGAGAAAGCCTGTATTGGTACATACGCACACTGTACACTAAAACACATTTTAATGTTTACTATATACATTGTAAAAATAATTAAACAGAAAACCATTAGTTCTTCTTTATGTGTATATTATGTTAATAGTTAATAATAAGGCAGAATGCTGAAATGCATGGAAAAAAATGAAAATAAAGATGATGGAAGAGGGGAGTTTTATTTAAAAAAAGAAGAATAGATTACAAACTTGTTAAAGACTGGGAAGTATTGCAAGCTATTACATCACAGTATGATTGTTTTTTGGGGTGGTGGTAATAATTAATCACACTGTAGCAGCTGAGCATTACAAATTAAGAGCCAGTTTCTCACTAAATTTGCAATTAATCTACTGAGTGACATAGGTCCCATTTTTTAAATTCCTTGGGCTTTACTTTTCTTACCAGCACAACAGAGATCATACTTTCTTTTTTTTTTTTTTTTAGCACAAGCTTTTCATAAGCATAAATGTTTCCTATTCATTGAAAACTAAAAAAAATAAATCCAACTGAAGACACTTTAAAATTAAAATATATTATATACACTTTATCAAGTTGTAAAGTGATCATCAATCAATTAAAGAAAATCCTTAGCAAAAAGTAAAAATCAATTGTTACACAGATTTTTTTTTCTTTACTTAGAAACAGTGGGAAAGAATATTCAGTATAACTATTAGATACTGACAAATTCTCTTCTGTCTTTTATCTGTAGCTAAAGAGGGTACTGTGACAATTATAAACTTTAAGTGCAATAGTCAGGATAACTTGAACCCAAATGTAATACTGAAACAGTGTAACTTGCAATAGTACACAAATGTTTTGTAAAACTGTGATGGCATAGCAAGAAACAAAGGATTTTACATAAATGTTTGAGCAAAGTGACAGTTGAAGGGGTAAAGAAAGACTGGATTCATTACACCAGAAGGCATCCAAGTGACAGAAGAAAAAACAAAACAACAGAAGTAGGACATCAAACAGGCAGAGCATCTTCCTGAATGCACAAGAAGCATAACTGGCAATAACAAAAATGAGTTCTATTATCAGCAGATGAGATACCCCACTTCTGGGAGGGGGACATTAAAAACCTGGTAAGCATAAGTGAAGAAAGTCAGCAAGGAAAGAAGAGAAGCTCATTTCAGTTTAGCCTTTTTTCACTCAAAGAGTTCTAAAGTCTGATCACTCTGATCTTGGTAACAGAGACACCAAGGACCACAGCCATTAGCGATAACTATATGATATCAATTCCCTAGAATTATATTCTCACAACTAATTTAAACTATAGGTATTAAAGCTGAACAAACTTACACATTGATAAGGAACAATAATGTATAAGAACTAATAATTAGTACAAAGTGCATTGTTAATAAATTAATTTAGTAAACTGTTGTTTATTTGGTTGTTTTAGTTTTTAGTTTAAAACTGGCTTGATTTTTCAATCTTCTAAATACTTCCACCACAACAATCTTTAATTCCCTAGCCATATATAAACATATATGTACAAATATACATACGTATGTTCAGGTGCAATGTCTTTTTATTTCACTTCATTAAGCATTTCAAATTGATAAAAATAAATTAAATATCTAAGATTATCTTTAGTAGACTGTTGAGGGAACAAAAGCAGCTGATTATGAATAAAAAAAGCCTTTTCATTAGAAGCCATCTTGAACTGTTAGATGGCATGCTATCATTTTAAACTATTAGAAAATATTGTAAACTTTAAAATATCTTACACTTAATTGAAAACTTTTATATCAGTTTTATATGTCAACGGATAAAGCAGTAGTTCTTAGCTTTACTGATATCCAAAAAAAGGCATGTTTAAAGCTTTAAACTTCCCAAGACCAAGTTTCATGAATTAATCAGACACTATGCAAAGGAAAAGCACTTCCTCCTATCCGTTTTTAATTTTCTAACTTTTTCAAGATATAAAATGCATCCTTGTTCTTGTGCCCACCCACAAGACATAAATAAATGAATTGCTGTTTCTCTGAACCAGTCAATACTTTAGACAGTCTTAACATTATTTTATTTGTTTGAGTTCTAAGGAAAACAACCCAATTTCTTCAAAGGTTTTTTTAGACGACAGCTAATTCTTCTCAGTGCAACAAATGTGCAGTCTTCTTTTGGCTTTGCAGCAATCAGCATTTCATAAGTGTCTGCAGCTGTCTGCTGCTAAATAGGATGGTGTTCCTCTAGCTGCATAATCCTGTTGATTCCTTTGTGTTGGCATTAATGGTCAGCACAGTAAGTCAAACCAGTTTGGTTATCTGACTAGAAATTAATCTTGCAGGGGAAAAAAAAAAAGGCTTATCGTTATATAGTTTCATTAGTCTAGGAACACCTCTGGACTGCAATTCTGCTCAGTCAAGTGTTCTAGAGAGTTCTCAAATTAGGTTGGGGGCATGTGAGTGGGGCAGTGAGGTTCTTTGGCTTTTTCTAATTTTGATTAGCAGAGGTGTACTTATTTTGGTATTTGTGCTGAGTGGCTAGTTACTTATAAGGAGTTGGTACAATATTGACTCTTACACTACTAAACTCCTTAAATATTTTACTGTATCCTTTTTCACGGAGGAATTAAGATATTCCTTTCAAGAGGAATTTCCAAGACCTTGTCTTTTTCTCTTGTGTATTGTAAAATCAGGAATACAGCTATGTTTTAGGTTTTCATGTATAATTTAGCTTGCAAATATATTTATTTAAAGACTGTTTGATTTCTTCTTAGTAGCTATAGAATATGAAGAGTAAAAGACAAAAGAAAATCTTTTGCTCACAATTTTGTTCTCTATTTAAAACCAAAGACAAAGTAAATGGAGTATTATTTACCAGCGTTACTACTTAATAATTGCTTTGGCATTACTACTTAAAAATTGCTTTGACTTAGAAGAAAGTTGACTTCATCTTTGAAGTCAAGAAGATAAAAAAGAGAAAATTTTCTTCTCTCCTGTTTTTATTTTTCTTAAACTGATGTTTAAGAGAGCGATTTTTAGATGTGAAACACAACATTGGTAATCTTTAATGAAACCAGATTTTAATCTTCAGGTGCCAGAAATGCATCACTCTCTTTTCAGGAAAAAAAAAACAACAAAACAAAAGAACAGTTCTGTATCTAAAATTTAGATATGTTATGTCTTTGAGAATTTCCTCAGTAAATTATAACATTTTATTATTTCCTGAAAATTAATGCTTGCATTAGTGAAGCAAGAATGCCAGCATCCAAAGGTACTTAGAGTTCTGGTTGATAGTGTTGCAAACCCACCGTCCACTGTCTTTGGAAGGCTGAGACAGACAGGGAAGGCTCCTGGTGACTCAAAAAAACCCAAATATCACACTCTTCTTCAAGATGGGCCAGAAAGAAGGATCCTGGGAGCTGCAGACTGGTTTTCCTGTTGAAGATTATAGAGCAATACCTCCTGGAAGCTACATCAAGGCACATGCACAAGAGGAAGACTGAGAATAGCCATTTACTGATCCCAGATCATGCCTAACCAAGCTGATTTCCTTCTATAATGAGACAACCAGGTTGGTGGGAAAGGGAAGAGTTAATGCCCTAATGTTACCAACAGTTTTGACATTGTGTCCTATAGAACATCTTCTTGTAGCTCTATTGGAAAGAAATGGTCTGGACACACTGGGTGAAAAATTGACTAAATTGCCATGCTGAAAGAGCAGTTTGTCAGCAGTTCAAAACCTAGCTGATAGCCAGATATTATACGTCAGCCTGAGTTATTCCTCAGGCTTGATACTGAGGTCAATACAGTTCAACATCCTCATTAATGGTTTGCATGGTGAAGGAGAATGCACTTTCAGCATGTCTCTGTACAGGACAACAGTTGATATGCTGAAGGACTGGATGCCAGTGAAAAGGCTTTCAATGGACTGGAGGAATGGGTGAACAAAAAAATATTTTCAATTTCAATAACCCTGTACATTGGATGAAATAGTACAACAGTACAGGCTGGAAGCTGACTGGCTAGAAAGTAGGCTTACAGAAAAGAGACAACTCTTTTCCCTGAGACAAGTTGAACACAATTCAGCAGTGTGCTCCTGCAACAATGGAAGCTGTGCTTGCCGGGCTGCATTAGCAAGACACTGGGAAAGCATTAGGGAGAAATGTCATATATACTTGCTCTGTTTCTACCATCCACTAGGTATCTGTTTATGGCCATTTTAGGAGACAAAATTCTGATCTGGTGCAGTGTGTCCACCCTCATGTTCTAAAAATGAGGTACTGTAACAATTAATGGGTAAATTCCCTACATGAACTAGAGAAAATGCAACTACCTGTAGAATAGCTTTTCAAGAACTAATTTCAAGGAATTCAATATGTCTGGGACAGTCTTTGTACCTTGAATACTAAGAGGAAGAATAAATGTCTAAGTGCTTTTCCTCTTGGGGAGGTAAGTGCTACTCGTCTCATTAGGCAGAAGAGGATTTTGGTAGATAAATTAAAGTAACTTGTTTGTCAGCCAGGAGTAAAATTAAATCACTAAGACAATTAATTGGAAAAGAGGCACATTGTTAGACAGGAATTTCCGTGCTCTCTGGACTTCACATCCTGGAGCAGAGGTTCAGGAGACAATCCCTGAACTGTCAAGGTCAACACACAGTGGAACCTGAAGCCAACAACATAAGAGAATGGGATAGTATTGGCATTACATTTGGATTTTTTTTCCCCCCTAAGCCTATTCTCACCCATAGATAGTTATAGTAGATGGAGTTTTGACCCAGATCCGCAGCAAGGATTAAACTCACAACTGTAGATCTGTAGCAAGATGCCATAAGTACTATGCATCCACAACCCTTACAAGTACTGTTTTTATAATGCTTTATTCAGGTGTAATAGGCATTTCATTTGCCACTACTTGAGGTATTGCAGAACAGATATATGGCATTAATCAAGCAGAAATTAACCGATTGATTTTAATTATACTGAAATAAGATTACACTGCTTGAAGATATAACCCAGGGATGAATTTTTATTATAAACTTCTGAAAAAAAGGTGTTAACAGAACTGCAAAGAGCCTTAGCTGATATCTCAGCTACAATGTGCCATCTCCTTTTTTTATGACTGTGCATTTATGGTTCTATTATCCAGGAAAAAAAAAAAAAGAAAAATATTGAAATTACTCATGCTTGATAAACTTCACAGTAATAAAAAGTATGCTGTGTTAAGTAGAGTCTTGGGCAGACATGCCCACTCTTCCTAACAATGCCCTTTAAGTAGCTTCATGTTTGATTGTTTACATTCCACAAAGCCTTCTCTCATTTATCAGTTTTGCATCTCAGATGCAGGCCTCCTCACTGAACAGAAACTCTGTACATAACAGTGATTATACCCTCAGGTACCCTTGTCATTCCATGCTTGCTGCACAGTCTAAAGTATAATTGCAGCAAAGAGAATGGAAGACACTAATGGCTTTATGACTGCGGAAATACACATATGCTTGCAAAATCTTCCCTCCCTGCCCATCCCCTTGAAAAAGAGTATAATTTGGCTGAATATTATCTGCCTTATATTCCAATGATGATTCCAACATTTGAATATATTTTATTCTTAGAAGTTTTATATTTAAAGAAACTAACTACTGTTATGAAAATATATTAAAAAAAAATCCTAAAAAAAACAACCACCAAACAAAAAAAAAAAACCCAAACCAAAACAGATCCAAACCTGAAATCTGATACCCTATACAGTTTTTACACCTGATACAAGTATGACTTTTTCTGATGGACTAAAATTTTATCTAGACTTTTTGCACATTGGGGACACCACAGTTTTTATCTCTTTAAACAGGAAATAATGTTAGTGTACAAGAAATACCACATCTGATTTGGGACTACATCACATCTTTTTATATATACAAATGCAGTGGTGAATTGGATCCTCTGGTTTTTATTTTAAAAACTCTTTGAAATGGTCTTTTATACCAAATGTGACTTATATTTAAATAATAGGATTCTGAGTTTCCATAAGTCTTTATGCTTGTGGAATAGGATGTAGTACTTCTGTTGTATGTTTAATGTCATATTATATAAGCAGATAATGTGACTGTCCCTCCTAACCTCGGAGACTGAAATTGTACAAGTCAAATTAAGTAACAAATGCAGTCAGTGTGGATTGGACACTACTGAATTGGTTAGCAGCTGAAATGGCTTTGGGAAAAAATACACTAATTAGTATTTCCATGCCCATTTTGTAAGTGGTAAGAAAATTATTATTATAATAATGAGAGAATCTTACCAGTTCTTATTTTAGGATTAATGTTGGCTTAGCTCTCCAATAGATTTTTAGCACAAAGGACTCTGATTTTTGCCAAACATTTCATAGCAGCAATTATTTTAACATTTTTGTTTAAGAAAGTCAATTATTTCAGAGAGAGAGAGAGAGGAGACAGACATACAGTACCTGTTTGCTTGTGCATAGTTGAATACAACTGATGTTTTGACTTTTGCATGTTTTCCTCTCTGTACATGTGGTAAAATGTGTGAGTAGGGTAAAAAAATACTGCAGCATAAATTTCTGCTTGGTCTTTCCGTTACAGTAATTCAATGCACTTTTTCTCAGTCTAGAGTACATTTTCCTATATAGAACTGGCTAAACATGTCTGACTTAGCCAACAAAATTTACATGCATAGAACAAACAGTAACTATACCCTGTCTCACTGGATTCCTACTATAGGACTATATGAAGTCTGAACAGCTTAAATTTAAAAAAAAAAAAAAAAAAAGGTAGAATTTTAGCATATAAAAGTCGTTCACTGAGCTAGTTACCTGGTCTGTTCTTACAAAATTAAGTTGCATTCTGTTGCTGGAAGTTATCAATTTTTAACTGACAGTGACAAGACAAAGGCAGATTGCATGAACCAATAATTATTACTGTGAATACATAAGTCTTTACCTGCAGTGTCTTTTAGATTAATAATTGATTTTCAGTATGCAATTTTAAAAAGTTTGGATCTCATTAGCAAATTAGGACATAATTATCAGATATTCTTTGATAGGATAACTAGCCTAGCAGATAACAGCGAAATAATGGAAATAATTATGTATTGCTTTGAAAAAAGCTTTGTTAGTGTCTAAGATGACATTTTTAAGATCAAAGCAGAGAAATATAACTAGATTAAATCCTCAGAGAATGATACACAACTGATTGAAACTAACACTGAATTAATAGATGTCAGGTTTTTGATTGGTTAATATGTAAGGTTTCTGGCCTGCACACAGTTTTGTTCAATACTTTTATTGAGTTAGCCATTAGAATACAGAACATATTCTAAAAATTGTTGACAACACCAACAAATCTGATTAAATCAAATTAGAGGGGTTTCAGGTATATTAGATTATTAGATTTTAAAGTTGACAAAATAAAGATGTTTTGAAATCAGCAAGAAAAACAGCATTTAACAGTAGTACAGTGTTACAAGTAGTACAGTGTTACAAGCTCAGTTTTGTAAAATTCACTAACACAAAATGCAGAATAAACCGTTAAGCAACATTACTGCTCCAAAGGTAGAGGTCCACAGTGGTCCGTAAATGAACCACTTGTGGTGGGGGAGAAATGATTTGTTACATGAAAAAGGAAAAATTCATTTAGGAAGGTGCATGCTTTAAATGCAGATTATAACTTTTCTGTCCTAAGTTTCAGTCTCACCTGGACCCACTTTGAAAGAAAGTTACAGTCAAAATAGGAGACAACAAACAAGAATGGGAAGAAAATTTGAAAACAGCTCTGAAGGAAAGGTCAAAGACACAGGTTTTGGTTTAATTAGCAGACTAAAAAGACTTCTTTATTCTGTTGGTAAAAGAAGAGGTTTATGTTAAATATTAAGAAAAATATTCTTTATAATAAAGGCAGTAAACTGTGTGAACACATTAACAAAGAGAATATAGAATATATATTTAAAGAACTTAATAGATATTTATCTCTGGTTATTTCTATAGTCAAGTTATGTTTCATCCTTCTTCAGTAAAGGAGGACTGAGTGATCTTTTACAATCACATCCAGTCTCCTATTTAAATGATTTTATGATGAACATTAATAAATAGGGGCTAAAATGTTTCAGATATCCTGAGCTGCAAAATATGCTAAATGTATTAGGAAATATGTCATAATTATCTTATGATAATATATAAATATATGAATAATTTATGAACATTATTTTTATGGTTGAGGGAGATATCAAGAAGAAGAAGAAAGCAAAGGTACAGTTGTTATTTTACTTCTGTTTCAAATCTTCATGGACCAATGCTCCAATATAATCGATATGATATTCTAACAGATATTCCCCCAAATCACTTTTTTTTTAGTGGGGAGGGGCAAATAATTCTTTATTTCATGGGAAGTGTTAATTTGTGTTTACTCATACACATGCTTATTGCCATTTTCTCAGCAGTGTTGTTCACATTTTTATTATGCTATATCAAAGCATGAATTTCCATGTGTCAGATTTTGCATTTCTTAACCAGACTAACTGGAACAATACATATCAGATATGAGAGAATGCAAGGAAATCTCACTATATGCTTGTCCTGATTTTATGTTCTTCTGCACACAACTACTACTGACCAATTATAAAAACAGCATACTGAGTTTGATGAACCATCGGTCTGATCCAGCATGGCCAGATACTAGATTTTTGAAGGACTTTTGACCTTGTTTCATCTAATATGTACCCCAAAAACATGCTCCAAAGAAAGTCAGGATATAACTGCAGGTTCACATGGTACCTGACAGAAACCACTTTGTTCCATTTTTCTGAGCAGACACAGTGAAAGATGTTTTAGGCAGGACCATTTTAGTCACTTCAGGCAACAATTTTGACAGATTAGATCTTTAAATGGAACAGGATAACCCTGGAGGAAAAAAACCTATGCAGCTTATCAGTTACTTTGACTGAAGTGATAACTTGGTCATTTATGTCTTCTGTGATAATGTGTTGGGTTATTTATTTTTTGTTATTTTTTTGTTTTGTTTAATTAATTATACTCCATTTTAAAATAAAAATATAAATGACTAAACATAGCATCCCACAAAATTTCCTTATATAGAACTAGGACGTTATTTTTAAAAAAAACTGTACAAACCCATAAACACTGGAAAATCATGTTATAGGAGAGCTATAGGCTCAAAAAACCCCCGCACTTTCCTCTGATTTTTATTTTATAAGAAAATAGTTCAGTCAAATTACATTTTGTCTATTCTTTAAAAATGAAGAATAGTGAGAGTATGAAACTGTTTTTTACCTTTGATGAAAAAAATTTTTTGTAATTTATGGAGATTGAAAAGGCAAATCACAGTTAATGTGGATTTATAAAAATTCCTGAAGGGAAAAGAGTTTTCATCGATGCTGACACAATACAGCTGCACTGAGCACAATGCAGGTCAGGTGATACTCAGCTAAAAAATAAACTCGCTTTTCTTTTAAAAGCAAGGTTAAAAGTGCATATAAACACACACACACAACTATTCTATAACTACAGATGAAACTTATTAATGTAAAATCATATATTCTGTATAATAATGCTGACACAAAACCTATTTATTTTCAAATATTTATAGACAATTACACATATATTGTGTTTACAAAAAAAAGATGATAGCAGAGACAACTGAGTTCCTGAAATATAAAATTATTTTTTACCAAACGCATGTAGCCAATTCAATACATAACTGGTTTTGTGAATATTTTATGCATGTTTTATTGATCACAGTGTTCAAAAATATATGATTCATTTACATCAACCATTAAATGCCAGGAGATAAAGCAACAGGAAATATATTAAAGACATGAGCAGAGTTTGGATTGGCATCAAACTGGCTTCCATGGATTGCTTATATTTTCTGAACATTTGCCAAAACACATAGGTGCATTCTTATCCAAGGTAGAAATTCCATTTTGTCGTTTGTCAAACGTTAAATACATCTTGGTAAACAAGTGAAATAAAAACATATTGCTGTATTTTCATTTTCTTCTGGGTACAGAACAATAGTATTTTGGATGTGCAAACAACTTTTTCCCCTGACTGATGTCACTACTATTTAGCCCTCTGAGGTTAGCATTTATTGATTCTGCTTTTACTTTGATTGGATCTTACCTACTTCAGTGCTTCAGTAAATTGAAACCTTCTGCAGTTCATGGAAGAAATCTGAGAGCAAGGCTGTGAGAAAATGTACACTGACCTCAATTTGTTTCAGACTAGATTGGTAAAAACATTGTCATCAAGTTGCAGAAGTGACCTCAGCTAACAGAAGATAAAAATCAAATCTCATATTCTCAACAATCCTTTAACAGAAGCAGATTTAATTATTCCCAAAGTACAAATCACAGCACTAATTTCCTATATTCTGTAAATATGAGAATCAGTGTCTGTTTTTCTCTCAGTCCCTATGGGGAAATAGATCAGTCTACCTAATCTGTGCTTGAGTAGCCTGGAAGTGGCATAACCTGCCTTTTAATTATTATTCTAATTACATAACTAAAGTGATAAAAAATAATAAATACCTTTGGAAAATGATATTTGGGAGGAAAAAAACCATATGATGTTTAAATTTAGCAACAGATTTTGAAATAAAATGTTTTATTATTTTAATTGTGAATATTCATTAATAACAATTTCATTACTGTTTTGCTACTACAAACTGTAGGTTAGTGGTAATATAGTCCCAAGTAGGAAGGAGAGGATCATAAAATTATCCCTAATAACTTTGCTGGGATGATGACAACATGACTGTTGCAAGATTTTATTTTTATCAATTAATATTCAATTGAGAAAATGTTGTATTATCTAACTAATTTCAAAGTTCAGCATCAAAATGCATTCCCCAGTGATTAAACTAGTTTTATGTGGTGTGAAATTTGTTTCATGTCTAGAAAGTTTACTATGCTAGATATTTTAATGTTTATATACATTTATGTAAGTACCACATATGCATTACAAAATAATTAATATAATACATGCAATGTAAAGTTATGTGATACAATAGAATACAATATAATATAATAACTAAATCCTCATGCCATGAACCCTGGGCCTATACAGAGAAGCATGGTCAAGCTGAGAGCTGTGAAACTAATATTGTTAATTCAAAAAGTAGTGGGTGTCTCTCTTCGGAGTTTCATTTTTGCTCTTTCCAGAGATAAATCTCCATTACAGCTTAGGATGGTTTTATACAAGTGTTTAAATTTGACCTTTTTCTTCCTCAGGTTAATGCTTATCCTTACAAATGTGCAGCTACCACAAGATGATCCTTTCACCTCCTTTCTTTTTCATTTCTCATGCACAAAACCTCTGCCATTAGAAAAGGAAAGAGTTACCATCTATCACAGAATCACAGAATTGCAAGGGTTGGAAGGGACCTCAGGAGATCATCTAGTCCAACCCCCCTGCTAAAGCAGGCTCTCCTAGAGCATGCTACACAGGACTTCATCCAGGCGGGCTTTGAATATCTCCAGAGAAGGAGACTCCACAACCCCCCTGGGCAGCCTGTTCCAGTGCTCTGTCACCCTCAGAGTAAAGAAGTTTTTCCTCATATTCAACTGAAACCTCTTATGTTTCAGTTTGTACCCATTGCCCCTAGTCCTGTCGCTGGACACCACTGCAAACAGACTGCTTCCATCCTCATAGCATCCACCCTTAAGATATTTGTAGGTGTTGATGAGGTCCCCTCTCAGTCTTCCCTTCTTCAGGCTGAACAAGCCCAACTTTCTCAGCCTTTCCTCATAGGGGAGATGCTCCAGACCCTTTATCATCCTCGTTGCCCTCCTCTGGACTCTTTCTAGTAGTTCCTCATCTTTCTTGAACTGGGGAGCCCAGAACTGGACACAGTACTCCAGGTGGGGTCTCACCAGGGCAGAGTAGAGGGGGAGGATAACCTCCCTCGACCTGCTGGCCACACTCCTCTTAATACACCCCAGGATGCCATTGGCCTTCTTGGCAACAAGGGCACACTGCTGGCTCCTGGTCAGCTTGTCATCCACCAGGACTCCCAGGTCCGTCTCGGCAGAGCTGCTTTCCAGCAGGTCATTGCCCAGCCTGTACTGGTGCATGGGGTTTGACCTCCCCAGGTGCAGCACTTGGCACTTGCCCTTGTTGAACTTCATCAGGTTCCTCTCCGCTCAACTCTCCATCCTGTCCAGGTCCCGCTGAATGGCAGCGCAGCCTTCCGGCGTATCAGCCACTCCACCCAGTTTTGTGTCATCAGCGAACTTGCTGATGGTACACTCTGTCCCCTCGTCCAGGTCATCCTTACTTATGTTTCCTATGTCATCTGTTAACAAAAAAAACCTGTGGGTATCTGTGGTGGGTTAGCATTAGCAAACAGACAAAAACCTGCCTAGCTGCTCACTCACTCACCCTCTTCAGTGGGACAGGGGACAAAGTAGAATGAGAAAGCTGATGGGTCGAGATAAAGACCATTTACTAGTTACCATAGCAGGCAACATGAACTGAACTTGCAGAAAATTAACTTTATTTCCAATGAAAATAACATTTAATTACTAATTTGGGTACTGAGCAACAGAGACAAACATTAAAACACCACTTTTCCTCCCCCTCCTTTCTCAGGCTCAGCTTCACTCCTTCACTCCTGACTCCTGTACCCTCCATCCTCTGGAAGCAGAGGAAAGGAGATGGAGGATGTTATGGAGTTATGGACAGTAATTAAGGGGGTTTTGCTGCTGCTCCTTCCTTCCCACTCTTTCCCTCTACCTTGGTGTGGGCTCCCCAAGAGGTGCAGTTACCTCAGGAATATACATCTGCTCTGGTGTGGATCCTTCACAGGCTGCAGGGAATACCTGCTCCATCACCATAGAGCACAGGGCATTTATTTTAGGCCTGGAGTAATTTCTTATTGAAAAATTCCTTATTTCCTAATTGTTACATTTCTGTCACAATCTAAATATGCAGAAGACAAAATTGTTTAGTGAGGCATAGTTCAAGTAAAACAAGTGTTCATGTTTCTCAGCAGCGCAGAATAAGTTCCAGCACTACCTTTAGTTGCATCTGATAAAGAACTTCATAAAAGCACATCAGTAAAGTTTCTTCAACAAGAAATTGAGGCACTGGGTATTCCAGAAACATTTTAAGATAAAAAATTTAGTTTAGCACATATCACACCTGAAGGTGAAGTTGTAGATTTTGCTACAGTGGAGGATGCTCTAAGTTCATTCACAGGAAATTGTACACTTGAATTCAAGTGAATTCACATACATATGAAACAAAATCTGCTATAACTGAGCCAAGAAAGATTACCTTTAATTTTAAGTGTTTAAAAGTAGGGTGGTAGGGGTGGTCATGTGTGTTTAGTTTGTTTATTTGCCATAGATCAGATATCAACTGGGTAAATTCATACATAAAACACCACCCTTATCTGTGTCCCTTAAGTAGATGGTGCTTTTTGGGGGGTTGTTTGTTTTTTTTTCTTTTTGGTAAAAATAAGAATAAATCAATTTTCCATGTTTTATGCAAGCTCTTTTTCATAAACACATATATGTAAGGACAGAGAATGCTTTTGGAATAATAAGAGCATGTACTGTATACTTTAGTACTTTCTCTACCCAGCCTTCACAAACAGAAGGGCAAACATTTTCTCATTCTCAATATAGAGTTGCTCTATCAAGTCTTTATAGATGAATTATCAACCCAAAACAAATTTTCTTAGAACCTTGAGGTTCTAGCTCTGTGTTGAGTTACACTACTGGTTAAATTCATAATACCAGGAAATCTAATCTGGCCACCAAAATGCCACAGTTAAAATGCAAGTATTTCACATTGGAACACAAATGCCTTACCTGGCTTTAAAAAAGTTACTTCTTTTTTCTTAAAATCTTTTAATATTGTGCAAAGTTTTTGTTTGTTTGTTATTGTTTTTAATTTGACCTTAAATGTCACATAGCAGTACATCAAATGAAGTAATTCTGATCATGTGAAATTGGATCATGTCTCACACGCATCAACTTGATCGATTAAACTTGACAAGATGCATCAAAATGTGACACATATGCTTCAAAATCAGAAATAATGTGGGCTTCTGAAAGCAATAGCTTTTCTTAATAATTTCTGAAACATGCATTTTCCCTTGGCAATAAAAACAAACACCTAGTCAACAATGCAAAGAATTTCACTGGATCTTGAACATGATAATTAAAGAGACAAGAGAGAAATAGGTATTTTTGCTCCCTTTCAGGAAATGCACTGGCAAGTAAACTAGATGCATTTGTTATCTTATTTTAGTGTAAGGTAACATTTTTAAATAATATTTTATTATCTTATAAACAAAGAAAATTGATTTGGTGCAGAAATACCCCTGAGACAAAAAATACATTTTATGCCCCCTTTGGATACTGGGCCAGTCATAAATCTTATAACATTGCATCACAGCACCTCGTAACACACTAACAGGCTTCTTGTGGCCCAGCTGCTGTCCAGTGAACTCATGTTAATATATTCACAAAATTCACAGAAATGTTTCAACTGAAGATGAAGAAGTGAACTTCTGTTTATCAAAGGAGAAAATGTATTGCATTCAACCTTAATCTAAGCAAAATGGGAAGGATTTTCTTATATGGTAGGCTTTTATAAAAATTACTTTGAGCTAGGTTTTATCATCTTCATTTCAACAGAGTAACACCATGATTTATGATCTAGCCATAAAAATCCAAGAGAGAACTTAGGAAATAACGTAATAATGAATTTAAATAAAACAAAATCTGGCTTCAAAATCCTCAAATACCTCATTCTCCTTTAGGATTTATTTGCCCACATACATTTTTTTTCTTTTACCTGCGTGGCTCTCTGTAGTTCAAGAAAACAGTTCACAGTAAAATTAAAAATAAGTAGCAGTGTAAAAACATTAAACACTCTTTCCCTGTACCCAAAAGAAATAAACCAGCCAAATTTATTTGCTCAGACTTCACCTATCATAGACAATCTTTCAACAAAGATTTTTCTCAGAGTCATTTTAACAACCAGTATCCACCTGTATGTGTGGCCTGGAAGATAGGTCTCTCTAGGTCTCTCTTTTTCCATGGCATGCCTGTATCCTTTAACTCAAAACCACAAAGCATCATCAGAAAGAAATATATTTTTTTGTTTTGGGTAGCTCTTTATTTGTATATTTTGGTTGAAGACCCTTGATCTTCTGCAGTCTATTATCACGTATGCATTTAGGGGTTCTTTCATGCCATCTTACATGAAGGTGGTGGTTAAACCTCCAGCTTCAGTGACATGTAACTGGACCAGCAACACAGTTTGTTCTGGGGTAAAACACTAAGGACTAACTGGATTTATGCTGTTCTCATTATGTATTTCTGTGAAGTCCATTATTTCCTTGGAGGTCTGAAAAGGCCTCAACATAAATTCAATTCACATTGAATCTTTCAATGGAAATGTATGAGAATAACAATTAATATTCTTTGTTGCATGAATATTTCTATTTATATATTCACAGATTTAGGACCTCAAAACAGTTAATGTCCTAGAGTCCTGTAATATTTTCATCTCCTATCTTTCCCTGATACAGAAATTATCAGATATGTAGAAGATTTGGAAATGTGTTGTCTACTGACAGAAATTACAATCCAAAGAGGCAGTGGTTAGATTTGTCAGGAATGTTATCTTCATCACTGGGCAAAGAAAAAAAAGAGGGAGTGAAAAAAGATTATTGAAAGCTGAGGAAAACAGACCTTGTCTGTCATGTTTGGTTTCTTTTTTTTTTTTTTTTTTTCCTGCTGGCATCTTTCCTTTAAGTATCTGCCCTAGAGCATTTTATTCTTACTCTATTTCATTATCTCACTTGCTTATACTTTGCAGTACAAATTTAACTCAACCAAAACTGATAGCCAAACAGTTATTTTAAAACTTTTTTTCCCAAGGTTGTTAGCTATTGTTTTATTTGAGACACATCGCCACAAATGAGGTCTGAGCTTAGTGCTGGTGCTGGGATATTTCCCATTTCTTCCATGGTACAGCCAGCCAAACAGATAACTGAGGAAATGGTTAAGATTTGAAGACAGAAAACAGTTGTACTGGGTACAGGTCCCCAGGCACCAGCAGTGGGGGCGGCAGGGGTGGCCTCTGTGAGGGGAGGCTGGGGCTGCCCTGTGCCAGACACAGCCAGCTCCAACCGGCCCAGGGCACAGCTGAGCCCCTCAGCCAAGGTGGTGGCACCTCAGGGAAAATGTATTTTAAAAATGGCAAATTACTACACAGCAGTGTGAGGAATAAGGGGAAAAAAAGGTGTGAGAAACAGCCCCGCTGTTTCTCTGAGGGGGTCAGAAATGAAAGGTGGAAGTTGAGACTGGAAAAAAAAGGTGCAGTTTTAATGTTTGACTTTTTGCTTCACACTACACAAATGAGTAATCAAATCTTTATTTTAATTGGCAATATATTAATTTTTGCCATGTTAAGTCTGTTTTGCCAATGACTCTGACTGGTAAGTTATGTCCCTGTCTTTACCCCAACCCAAGAGCTTCTTCATTCCTGTTCTTCCTATTTTCAACCCACCACATCCCACTGAAGGGGTGGGGGAGACGTCGAGTGACTGGGTGGGAGTTTGGCTGTTAGCCAAGGGTAACTCACTTCAACAGGACAAGCCAGTGGGGATTTTCAAGAGCATGCCTGTACCTACCTATTAATTCTCTCACGTGAAAGGTCATGGCTCACCCTAACAGTCTAACAGCCTATGATACTTCAGTTTACATTTGGGACAGGAGCTTCTGTTTCACCTTTGTGGGAGAGAAGACGTACAGTGTGGTCTGTGTATGCCCAGGTATATGCCTCAAATAATTTTGGGTACACACTCAGATAAGGAATTTGGAAACTGATTCCTTAGGTTATCAAAAATATTAAGTTCAGAACCAATGTAGCCTAATGTTAAACAAAGAAAACTGGAGTGTATTCTGCTTAAGATGTGCATTTTGAGATTTATTTTTTTTGGTGAAATAATTTTAAAATGAATAGCTCTTTGCAGAATTATATCAGTAAACAGATCTGGGACAGAAAATGGTGTGACAGCAATTGCAGTAATATTCTGGAGGAATTCATGTCACCACATTTAAAACTATCATGTAGATGTAACTTCTAAGCTAGTTGTCTGAATTTTATAGTCAATGCGTAAAAAAACCCAAACACTTCCTAGGGTAGATACCTACAATGACAACAACCAATGCTGGGTAAAATACAAAATATGTCCCTGCCTTATGAGGGTACACTAGAATAATATACATTATCTGGCTAAAGATATGTCAAGGTCTGCTAAATCAGAAAATATTTGTATTTAACATATTTGCTAAATTTGGGTGCAGAGAGGTTTAAGGAAATGTTTTATCTTCTCTGTTATTTTCTCATTTCCTTAAGCTTTCTATGTGAAGCCTGTCTCTTCTAGCAGGTGAATGTTTATCTTCTTTTCAATCCTCATGTAGATAGAAATATGTATTGGGTTTCTATGGCAAGGTCTTGGTAGTGGGGGGAGGGGGGGCTACAGGGGTGGCTTCTGTGAGAAGCTGCTGGAAGTATTCCCTATGTCCGCCGCTGGCCAAGGCCAAGCCAATCAGCAACAGTGGAAGAGTCTCTGTGATAACATATTTAAGAAGGAAAAAAAAACCCATCTGCGGCTCAGTAGCCAGAGAGAGGAGAAGTGAGAGGATGCAAGAGAAAACAGCCCTACAGACACCAAGGTCAGTGAAGAAGGAGGGGGAAGAGGTGCTCCAGGAGCCGGAGCAGAGATTCCCCTGCAGCCCGTGGTGAAGACCATGGTGGGGCAGGCTGTCCCCCTGCAGCCCATGGAGGTCCACAGTGGATCAGATCTCCACCTGTAGCATGTGGAGGACCCCACGCCGGAGCAGGTGGATGCCCAAAGGGAGGAGGCTGTGACCCTGTGGGAAGCCTGCACCAGATCAGGTTCCTGGCAAGCCATTGCGGACCTGTGGGGGGAGGAGCCCACGCTGAAGCAGGTTTTGCCGGCAGAACTTGTGACCCCGCAGGGGACCCAACACTGGAGCAGTCCGCTCCTGAGTGACTGCACCCCATGGAAATTATGGGCCCATGCTGGAACAGTTCATGGAGAACTGTAGCCCATGGGAAGGACTCACATTGGAGAAATTCGTGGAGGACTGTCTCCCATGAGAGGGACCCCACGCTGGAGCAAGGGAAGAGTCCTCTCCCTAGGATGAAGAAGTGGCAGAGATGACGTGTGATGAACTGACCTCAACCACCATTCCCATCCCCCTGCGCCTCTGGGGGGAGTAGGTAGAGGAACTGGGAGTGAAGTTGCGCCCAGAAAGAAGGGAGGGCTGGGGGGAAGGTTTTTAAGATCTAGCAGTTTTTCTCCTCTCCTTCTCTGATTTTGATTGATAATAAATTAATTATTTCTTTCAAGTGGACTCTGTTTAGCCCATGATGGTAACTGATAAAATGATCTCTCCCTGTCCTTATCTTGACCCACGAGCCCTTTTGATTTACTTCTTCTCTCCTCTGTCTGGTTAGAGGGAGTGATAGAGCGGCTTTGGTGGGCCCCTGGTGTCCAGCCAGGGTCAAACCATGACAAAATATTATGGGAAATTTTACCTAATAGAGAGAGTTCATAACATATTATTTGAGGAGCTAAGGGTTAAAATTAAGTGATACTGTAAGACAAGAAGAATACCTTGTCAGGAATAAACTGATACCTCAGAGGGAGAAAAGCAGCCAAACTGGTGAGTGAATTAATGTAGTCAGAGGGTTAGAGAAAATCAGATGGGCTACAACAGATGTTGGTGGAAAAATAATAAGGCAAGATTAGTCCAATTAATAAATGGGAAAAGGATGAAATTAATGAAGGTTTAAAATAGCTGAGCTGCTTTAAAAAAAACTCTCAGTAAGAGACAAAAAAAGTTGACAACAGTTTTGGCAATTAGAAAGTAATGTAGATCTTTTAAAGGCAGCTACTGGAAAAGAGCCAGAAAGGGAGAACTTGGTTAATTGAAAGGCTTGAAAATAAGTTAGTCAGCTGAAGACTAGATTCAATGAGAGACTCAACATGTACCTTCTTCTAAATAAGTGAATGCTTTTGTAGATGGCAATGCCATGGCAATACTCATATGATAAAACTAAGCAGTCATCTAATTACCCTGCTGAATCAGGGTTTATATAAGGTCAAAACAAGACTTCCTAGCTTTCAAAGTATCTATATTACCTTCTGGAAATATATTTATTGATTTTCCCTCTCCTCTAGTTCAAACTGAGCTATTGGGCACCACGTGCAGAGTCCATGGATCCAATACAGAAGGCTACACCATGGATGATTGACTGTATAACCTTGGATTTAGGTCATTCTGTGAATGCTAAGTTCAGAGGCTGTGTTTGTTGCATTGTTTAAGTATCTTATATTATAAAGTCATTGACTAAAAAAATGAAGTATGGTGCTGATGCTTCCATCCTCCTTACCAGATACCCATATGTCTGATTGCAACCCTACTGAAACTCATTCTGGCATCTAATAGTCGTCTTCTGAGTTTGCAGTGTTTTTGCAGTGGACCACAGTTGAGGTCAGGCATGGAATGTATAACCTTTTATAATAGTCAGTAGGCAAGTATTTAGTGAATATTTTTAGGATGATAAAATTGGTATTTAAAATAAAATTAGAATGAGAAGAGTCCCCTGCATTTTGTTTACTTCTTGGGTGAGTATCCTAAGAACTGAAGTGTTATATAACAAACAAGGCTGACGCTGCATCACAGAACTCAAGGGAATTAGTGAAGCTTATATCATACCCGATAAATCAATCTCATTAGGGTGCTTAAACATCCAAAAACCTGTTTTCTGCCTTGCAAACGTCCTTAGGCAAAGATAGGTGCTCATTTTCCAGTTATGAGCATCCATAATCCCAAAAAATACAAACTTTACAAATACTTCTGCTGTTATGTTACTATTTCAGACCAGGCAACATATCACAATTCTAAATCTGTTGTAAAATCTTGGACAATTGACTTTATCTTTGTAAGATTTTTTTTTTCTCTCTTCCCCTGATGCTCAGAAGTCATTCTTATGCTATAGATAATAGTTTAAAAACTATTCTGAGGATCCCAGTTGCTGCATTTGGGCATACATTGTAGTGCAGTAATTAGAATGCAACTGCAACATGAGTTTTGATCAGACAGATCTGAATTCAAGCTTTTACATATCATTATTAACTGCAAATGCACCCAAAAGATTTTTTTTACTTAAAAGAACCTCTTACTTTGATGCTCAAATGGCTGATAAAACATTTTAAAAATTATTGGTTTATGTATAATTAACCTTTTTAGCCTTCCTCATACTAATTTCATACTATTTCTGTCAACATGTTTTCAACACAGTTGTAGGACTCCAGGACATATATCATTATGCCTAATATTCCTGGAAAAAAAACCAAACAAGCTTTCAAGAGACTAACATCCTTTAAATATCTTCCATGTCATCCTATTTTGATAGGACTGGACTGGATAGAGATTTGCTGTCTTTCCTCTCAAATCTCTTTCTAGATGTAGTCTTTGTTTCACCTTGAGGGAAAATTGCTTGCTCCTGTTAGAATAATTTTCTTTACACTTGAGGGCCAAATATCTTTATAAGGGATTAATCCTCAAACCCCTGTGGGCTAAGTACATGTAAATGTGTTGCTTTATTAGTCATACTTGGTGAATCTGGAAAAAAGCCAATCCTTATAAGGGTTTTATGAAGCACTAGGTTATAACTTCTACAGCAGCAAAGGAATCATCAAGAAACACCAAGTACTCAAGAGTTCCTGCTTCCCTTGGGTCTCTTCCTCAGACAAATAACAGTTAATCCCCTTCTAACTTCGTCCAAAGAACTGATTATTTTGGAACAGGACAGAGGAAGAGCGTTCTCCAGATGCTATCTATGAAATTTTACCTAAGGATTGGAATTACCCTTAACTTCCATGGCCCTATTTTACATTTTTTAGTTGGCATTGTCTCAGACCTGACACAATTTTATTATTTCCCCTGAACTATGCTAAATATGTGTAAGACTTCATATGCCATTCTTCCCTATAGCATACTTCTAAGAAAAATAATTGACAGGAGAACCCATATAAATGGTATCAATAAATTTTTATGTAATTTGTTTATTCTTTTCTGCAAGACTGTTGGTATCACTGGGTGGATAAACAGCAATGATTTTCTGATTAGACAAAGCAAGATTATTAAGTGTCAGATGAAAAAGGGAAGTAAACATTATTATGCAATTTTATTGAAAATAAAGGAAAAAGGAACTGGACATGTGATAATTATGTCTGAAAATTTTACATAATTTTCTTACTTTTGTTGACATGTGTATAGTTACCATTGAAACCTTTCTGAGATTTGGCTATCTTTCCTAGTGTACAACTTAAAGCAAAAGGGTGATAGATAAAAGATTATTGATTTAGGGGCCCACATTCTGCTTCTCAGCTTCTACAAATTAAAATCTTCATTTAAGTCCTGTTCAAGTACATATTTATAAGAAAACTCTTGAATCTCCTGATGAAAGGAAGACGACTTTTGGACTTCTTACGCCTCTGTGTGCCATAAATATTTCTCATCTTTATTCTTACACAAGGAGGTCCAATATATCCAAGTTACCTAAGAAATGGTAAATTATGTTAAATTACTGGTAACTGTTAAATTATTATTGGCGAATATAATCCATCTCTCCTGAAAAACATAGGCATAGAAAATAATATTTTCTGGCAGGTGAGGGTGAATACTTGAGACTTGTGCACCGATATAGCACCTTATGATAGCCAATATCTGGTATTTGTATCAAAATGAGAGGAACTCTTCTGCTATAGTTTTTTAGAACACATTTATAAATGTGTCAGGAAAAGACCTTTGGTGTGAGATAGATCTCTCTTTCCCTGATCCTTGAATCAATTCTCAAACCATTTGCACTTGTATTCACTGATCATTACATATCATTACATGTAGCTGTTTCTAAAGAATGATAACTGCCATGATTGTTATGGTAGTTAAGTTTCATATAGCTGAAAATTCAAAAATTAACTGCTTATCTTTAAGAAAAAGGAAGTGCACAAAGTGCACTTGATCCACTGAATTTTCTTTAGCAAGGTCTTTGACACATAGACCTTATAGCCAAATTGACAGGATATGGACTGGATAAGTGGATGATAAGGTGAGTAGAAAATTAGCTGGACTGTCAGGCTGAAAGGGTAATGATCAGCAGCACAAAGTCCACCTGGCAGCCATTGTCCCTCAGGGTTCTATACTGAGGTCAATATCATTTAATGTGTTTATTAATGATCTTGATGGGATAGACTAGATAGAGTACAGCATCTGTGAGTTCACAGAAGATATCAAATAGGGAGGAGAGATTGATACAGTGGACAGCAGGGCTGCTGTGTGAAGAGACCTCAACAAGCTAGAAAAATGGGCTGAAAAAAACTCATGAAATTCAGCAAACATAAAGACAAAGTCAGTTCCAGAAAATGTCCTTATGATCCTGGTGGACAAACAAAGCCAGTCACATTCTGGGGTGAAGACACCCACTGGAACAATGTGATTCATCCCCCTCTGTTTGACATTGGTGGTACTACACTTGGACTACTGCATCCAGTTTTGGGCACCCATATACCAGAAAGGATGCACTGGAGCAAGTCCAGCAAAGGCCACCAAATGCTCAGGGAGCTGGAGCACATGACATATGAGATAAGATAGCTGGGCCTATTCAATATTGAGAAGACCAAGCTAAGGAGAGACTGCTGTCTACAGATTAATAACGGGACAGTAGGGAAAAGACAAAGCCAAATGCTTTCAGAGACGTAAAGTGGAAGGGGGAGGACAATGATGACATGAGTTGCAATACGGGAAATTCCAACTCAACAAAAGGAAATAAAATTTTATCATGAAGATGGTCAAACACTGGAACAGGCTTCCTAAGGAGGCTGTGTAACCTCTATTCTTGGAGATACTCAAAACATCCTAAACATCTTGCACTAAATGGATGAGATCTAAGCAGGAGGCTAGACAAAATGACCCCTGAAGGTCCTTTCCAAGCTACATGGTTCTGTGTGTATATGATCCATATGAATAATTCACACAAAAATCTGCCACTGAAATGCAGCAAATTACTGTCAGTGAAGACCAAACTCTGCCTAATAATCTGAATGCATATTTTTCATACATATCATCAGTTCCCAGTCCATATATACTTAATCTAAAAGAAGGGTCAAAGGAGAAGTGTGTTTACAGGATTACCCTTTCCAACAAAGATTTGTTTCCCTTATAAGAACGCATGCACTATCACCGGATGAGGGATAGGGGGAACAACCAAAAACAAAACAAAAAAAAAACCCCAAAAAACCAACCAAACCAATCCTCATTAACTAATACCAAACAGTAAATTGGCTAAGATACTTTCATGCCTAAAGGAGTGGTACAAAAGCTCTGCAACATTCTTAACACATTAACATAGTGTGAAATGACTTTACACTACCAGTGTTGACAATAGAAACAAGTGACATTGATATGGGTAGTATGTAGGGATTACTTCCTAGCTTTAACCTTGGAGTTACCTCCATTGTTTTTCCATATCCAATGAGTATTGCTTATCCTGAATGAAACATTTCATCTGTTGCCCGTCAGTGACTGAATCAGTTCCTATGTCAAATGCTAACATATAATCCTGTCTCCATTTACAAACTTTTTTTCCTAATCAAAGTGTTTCCAAATATCCGGGAAATTTTGCATTCCCTGATTTGCTATTAGCAAAATTTTCAGCGAAGACACTGAGGCGAAGGGCTCTGGAGCGGAGGATCGTGCCGGGGGACCCTTTCCTAAAAGCAGCAGAACCGCGAAGTCAAAAGCGCAGGGAGGGAGAGGGCACCCCAGCCCACCCCCCCACCCCCACCCCCTCCCACCTCAGAGCCAGCTCCTAACGAGCGGGCAGCTCTGACTTAGCGTGGGCGGAGTCACGGGTGACGGCAGCCTGACCCTCCAGGCGTATAAAAGCAGCCCCCAGGAAGTGCAGGCGACCTGGAGTGTGGCCCGGGCAGGGTGTGCCGGCAGGGCGCGTGCCCTCCCTCCCCCAGCTCCCAAGGTAAGCTCAGGAAACTCGGCTGCTGGGAAGAAACCCAGCCATGGCACCCCTCCGTCAGAAGGCTATGTCTTCTCTGCTGGTCAGAAAGGAAGCCTCAGCGCAGTCTGAGGTCCTTGGAAAGCATGCAGCTGTCCAGGTCTCTGGCTGCAGGGAGTGCAGCTATTGATGGCTACAGGCTGTTCAGAAGGAACAGGCGAGGAAGGAGGGGCAGAGGCATTGCCCTTTACATCAAGAAATCATTACAGTGTGAAGAGCTGACCCTGAAGAATAGCCACGAGCAGGTCGAAAGCTTATGGGTAAGAATCAGAGAGAGAGGCAACAAAGGGAACTTGGGTGGTTGGTGTCTACTACAGGCTGCCAGATCAAGAGGAGCCGACTGGTGAAGCGTTCTTCCTCCAACTCTGGGAGGCTTTGCGCTCGCAGGCTCTCATCCTACTGGGGGACTTCAACCACCCCGACAGCTGCTGGAAAACCAACACAGCAAGCTGTAGGCAATCCAGCAGGTTTCTTGAATGCATTGAGGACAACTTCTTAAGCCAGGTAATAGACACCCCTACCCGAGGGGATGCGATACTGGACCTGGTGGTCGCCAATGCAAGCGAGCTCGTTGGAGATGTCAAGATCGGAGGCAGCCTGGGCTGCAGTGATCATGCACTGGTAGAGCTCACGCTCCTGAGGGAAATGGGAAGAACAAAGAGTATAGTCAGGACCCTGAATTTTAGAAAAGAAAACTTTCAGCTCCTCAAGGAGATAGTCAGAAGGACTCCCTGGGAAACGGTCCTCAGGGACAGGGGAACAGAACAGAGCTGGCAGATCTTTAAGGAAGTGATCCACAGAGCGCAAGAGCTCTCGATCCCGAGGTGTAAGAAATCAGGCAAAGAAGGGAAGAGACTGGCGTGGTTGAGACAAGAGATGCTGGTCAAACTAAGGAGGAAGAGGGAACTGCACAGGCAGTGGAAGCAGGGACAGGCATCCTGGGAAGAGTATAGGGACGCAGTCCGGTTGTGTAGGAATGGGGTCAGGAAGGCCAAGGCGCAGCTGGAGCTCAACTTGGCTAGGGATGCAAAGAATAATAAGAAGGGTTTCTACAGGTATATCAGCTGGAAAAGGATGGTTAAAGAAAGCGTACCCCTGCTGATGAGTGAGACTGGCAAGCTGGTAACAGCAGATGAGGAGAAGGCTGAGGTACTCAACAACTTTTTTGCCTCAGTCTTCACTGGCAACCTCTCTCCTCATCCCTCCCGAGTTGATGGATGGCATGAGGAGGCCCAGGAGGGCAAAACCCCTCCTGCTATAGGAGAAGACCAAGTTCGTGACCACCTGAGGAACCTGAATGCACATAAGTCCATGGGACCTGATGAGATGCATCCCAGAGTCCTGAGGGAATTGGCCGATGTAGTCACGAAGCCACTCTCCATGATATTTGAAAAGTCATGGCAGTCAGGTGAAGTCCCTGGTGCCCCTTTTCAAAAAGGTTAGAAAGGGAGACCCTGGGAACTACGGACCTGTCAGCCTCACCTCTGTGCCTGGGAAGATCATGGAACAGATCCTCCTAGAAGCTATGCTAAAGCACATGGAGGCCAGGGAGATAATTTGAGATAGCCAGCACGGCTTCACCAAGGGCAAGTCCTGCCTGACGAACCTAGTGATATTCTATGAGGGTGTGACAACAACAGTGGACAAAGGAAAACCACTGGACGTGATCTATCTGGACTTCTGCAAAGCCTTTGACACGGTCCCCCACAACATCCTTCTCTCTAAATTGGAGAGCTATGGATTTGATGGGTGGACTGTTTGGTGGATAAGGAACTGGCTGGATGGTCGCATCCAGAGGGTAGTGGTCAATGGCTCAATGTCCAAATGGAGACCGGTGACGAGTGGTGTCCCTCAGGGGTCCATACTGGGACCGGTGCTGTTTAACATCTTCATTGATGACTTAGACAGCAAGACTGAGTGCCCCCTCAGCAAGTTTGCGGATGACACCAAACTGAGTGGTGCGGTTGACACACCAGAAGGGCGGGATGTCATCCAGAGAGACCTGGAGAGGCTGGAGAGGTGGGCCTGTGTGAACCTCATGAGGTTCAACAAGGCCAAGTGCAAGGTCCTGCACCTGGGTCGGAGTAACCCCCAGTATCAGTACAGTCTGTAATGTTTTTAAACTAAAACAGGGTAGGTTTAGACTACATATAAGGAAGAAATTCTTTACAATGAGGGTGGTGAAACACTGGAACAGGTTGCCCAGAGAGGTAGTGGAGGCCCCATCCCTGGAAACATTCAAGGCCAGGTTGGATGGGGCTCTGAGCAACCTGATCTAGTTAGCAGTGTCCCTGCTGACTGCAGGGGGGTTGGACTAGAGGACCTCTAGGTGTCCCTTCCAACCCAAAGTATTCTATGATTCCGTGATTCTATAATACACTATGGCGGAAAGGCTTCTGCCAAGAACAAAGGATATAAAGCTGAAACAGGCAAATCTTTTCTGTATTTTCCAGAATCATTTGAACCAAAGAGTTCTTTTGTACTTTATTCGCTGTAGCAGCCAATCTGACACAGAATGACAAGACTGTCAAGCATTCTTGCTGTGAAGATAAGTTTATCTATCTCAGTGCCCTACAATCTGTAAGTAAAAACCCAAGTTTATTGAGACACTGCTCAGTACTACTTGTATGAGCATCTATAGAACTGTGAATATAACTTGGCTAAACAAGAGCGATAGATTGGCAGCTGATAAAACAGCTAGATTAACCTTGCTTAAACTGTGATCTTGCTGTGTATTGAAAATGGTAAGATAAAAATTATCATCTAACTCTTGAATTATGTTATCAATTCCTCAAATACTAACGTAACTGTCTCATCAGAGTTGCAATTCCTTTTCCTAATAGGAGCAACTGATCTTTTCCCTAATATAATGTATTATATGTTAGAATGGTACACCAAAATTTTCATTTGCCAAGCAGTAATAATTCTTCTGTTAACTAAGCTGTGATTTTTCTGCTTCACTTTCACCTTGGCTGAGTTCAATACTTTAGCTATATAAGAGTACAAAAGAATAACTTCCAAACTAGATCAAACTAAAGTTTCATGACTCTGATGATAACAACAATAGATGCATAAGGAAAAATACAAGAAGAGCAACAAGCAAAAAGCGATTGAGCAGCTAGAGAGGATCTCTCAACCAGAGATTGTGACTTTGTATTTAATAGCCCTTGAAAGATTATTTTTCCAGGAATTTCTTTGGGTTTTGATGTTTAGTGAATATTAAGCTTCTGCAGTATCCCATAGGAGAGAGTTCCACAACATGGCAAAGTTAATACAAGGATTTAAATGTCTGACCTTTCTAAAGGTATAGTTCTCAAACCTCTCATTGCTGATTCTTAGATAGGGCTGTATATTCATCGCTTTAGTTATTGATCCACTGGAACTAGTGAATTGCAATATGCAAATGAGGTGGAGAGAATAAAAAACAGGCAGTTTTATTACTAAAATGGAAAAATCCAACTGCATAGCAACAATCATAGTTTTGTTACCTGTTTTTTGAGATATTAACCAAAATCTACAGGTCTTTCATGTTAACTGTTGAAACACAGCCTAAGGTTTTGAAATTAACATCATATTGAATTTTGGCTACAGTTCAACTAATTAACTAACTGTATCATGTCAGATCATGTGTGATCTGACATGATACAGTAGATATGATACATGATAAAGTAGAATACAGAAAAATTTATAGTTTGGCCTACCTCAGACTTTGACTTGGTAAAATGCAAATTCAGCACTGATTTCCTCTCTGTAGTTCATCATTAAATTGCTGTATCAGACCAAGCATTTCCTTTATACTTTTGCAATATATGTCACCACATGTATTCATCAGAATCACCTAAGTTACTTAATAAACCTTTCTATAGATTCTGACTTACTGTCATCAGAAAGGGTAGCACGGTCACTTTTTTTCAGGTAAAGTATTTAGGCAATTTAAATGTGGGACAGGTAGGATTTTTTATGGTTCAATCACTTATCTGGAAATGAAGGCGTATTCATAGTTTGACTAGAAGTGTCTCTAACAATTAAGCTTGTATTGAAATCAAGGAAAATAGGTATGTAATTTTCTCCCTTCTCCCTCTTCCTAATCAAATGGAACAAAAATGAAGGAGAAAGGCGTTGACACTTTAAGATATGTTTATGAATTACTACATCTTATAAAGTTCTTCCTGCTTCACACTGATAAATAATCTAATTTTGACAGTATTAGAAAAAGTTGAAAGGCTTTGAGCTGTTCTAACAATGCAGTGCCTTGGGACCTTACTGGGCTTGCTTGGTCAAAGTGGATTTAGGCTTGTTGAAGCTGTGATTTTCTTGAAGTTAGGTGCATAGCTTGTTTTAGTTTAGCCCTGTGAATATTATATATGGTAAGAGGTATAGGAAGCCTATGTAGTCACTGAGTAACAGGCACTAGCCCTTTATGTAATAAGTATTTGGCTTTGAATTTGGATTTGGATTTGGGTTAGGAGAGATGGATGTATAACTGTTGCTAAGATATACAACAGTTGTTATCAGACCAGCTGCAGTAATGCTAATACTTATAGTCCAAATCAATAAAGTCTATATTAAAAATGCCCTTAAATTTGTTATTAAAAAAAATAAATATATAAATATTTTTTCTTTGATGTTATATTCACCCTTCCAACCAAAGTCTCTCTGGGACTTCAGGTCAGCAGCACTAGCTTTTCTCAAGTCAGGAGGTGGTAGGGTGTCAGTCAGCATCCTGAGCTCTTTGTGACAAAGAATTTAAAGGTGGTGGTGTGTTTCTTTCTCCTTAGTTGACAAATCTGTTTGGCTCTATTTTTAATTTTTTATACTCTGTTCCCTTCTCATGGGCTCCCAGCTAAAGTTTTCAAGTTGCAGAACATCCTCAACTGGCTTGAACTGCCATAAGCACTTTTTTTCCCTCTCTCTTTTTTTTTTATACTGACTACCTAGGGATACTCTTCATGGCAAAGGACTCAGAACACTGATGACTCACTGTAAACCCCCTTTATTCTGCCTGAGGAATAATGCAGTAGTGAACCTTAGGACCTAGATAAGAACTGAAAGGGTGAACATAACACCAAAGAAAAGGGGTACATGCCAGAAAGTTTACGTGCAGCAGTCTTAACTGTGTTGGTTTTCTGTAATAATTAGGAAACTTGAATTTTTGTAACTGTACCAGTAACAATAATTGTTCCCTTTGGATTAGACAGTGTTTAAGCTCTTGTCTTTTGTATATCCTTGCACCCATAGTAAGATATTTGGTATATCATTTAGTGCATGTGTCTAAAGACAGAATTTTTCTCAGGGCTCATGAAGACCGTCTCATCTCTAGCCCTTTTTTGCAAATTGCAGTAAAATGTTCATATATACTTTAGGGCAGACTTTGAGAAAAAATATGCTCAGTTTATCCAGACTGGTACTGTAAGACACTTCTGTGCTATGTTTTATTGCTTATGTTCAGGCTTGAATCCAATATTTTAAATGTGCTTTGTCCACCCTGTCAATAGGACGGTCTACACCTTAGTTTCTCTCTCTCAGGGAACTGAAAGTTTGCCCAGACTTGTGTAAAAGTTTGAGCTAAAATGTGCACATGTATAATAAAATTCAAACTTCAGCTAAAATTATGGATCAGCAAAACCACAAGGGGCAGGGGTGGAGTGGGGGTGGTTTCAGGTAGTGATTCAGTTCCCCTCTTCTGAATCTCTAACTAATTCCAGAAGGTATCTAAAATCAATAGTAAATGTTTTAAAATATAGAAGTCTCTAGGTGCCCAGTTAGAACCACTTTAGTCTGGAGAAATAGATGCACATTTTACAGTCAGACTGCCACTGGATATAAACAGAAGATACCCAGGGAACAGTGATAGGAACCACAACTTTCTTCTTTCTCACATAAACAGCTTAAAAGTTATTCTAACAGAAAAAATATATATTGGGTCCCACCAGCTAATCCACTGTTCATCCTCTGACAGTAGGCAGGAACTAATGCTGTGCAGAAAGTATGTGAAACAGGAGAAGTATAGGATGATCATTTCAATGGTACAATTGCTGAGTTGCTGTCAGTTAGTAGTCAAGAAGGTTCCTGAGTCTTATATTGCACCTGAATGACCATGTGAGATTTCTTTTACTTGATCTCAGTTCCACTTTACACATTCTTTCCTAACTGCGTAGGAGACTAGCTTCAAAAGAATAGATTAAGTTCCTTCATCTACAATATCCTATAGCTTCATAAATAGGGTTCTGTTATGTGAGACAGAAATCTAGCTGTTCCACTTCGGGAAAAGGTGGGTTAATCCTTTGGTTGTTTTGTCAAAGAATAGGTTCTTGTCCAATCTTAAAAAAACAGCTGATAGTTCTGAACACTGACTGGATTGATGCACCAATTGTGAAACATGAGTGAAGGTCCCATTCACAGTTCACTGACAAAATGTATTTGAATAACGATATTATAATTCAGCTGAAGTCCTTTTAAAGATCATGTTTTAAGACAGGTTCATAACTAAGTTTTTCAGTGTCATCCTCTGAATGATACTAAAGGTACTTGTTCCTCTTCTAATAGGTATTATCGAAGCAGTCTCAGTCACAAACGGAAGGGTAGGTATCTAATTTTAAAAAGGCATTTTTTCAGCTCTGTGTATGTAATTATATGAATACCTGTTGTTGTTTAGCCCCAGTTGGCAACCAAGTACCACACAGATGCTCACTCGCCCTTCCCACCCCCAGTAGGATGGGGGACAGAAACTGAAGAGCAAAAGTAAGAAACCTATTACTATTATTATTATTATTACTACTACTACTAGTAGTAGCAATAGTAGTAATTAAAAGAGAAAAAAAAATGAGAGAGAGAGAAAAACAAAACTCAGAAAAAATCAAGTGATACAACTGCTGACCACCCGCCAACCAACACCCAGCCAATCCCCAAGCAGCGATCGCTTCCCCCCTGCCAGCTCCTCCCAGTTTATATACTGAGCATGGCATCATATGGTATGGAATACCCCAGATGTTCTGGAGCCACCTGTTCCAGTGCCATCTGCATTAGTCCATGGAAAATAGTAGGGCTGTTTCCACCCTGGGGCAGTTGATTCCAAGTGAACTGAACAGCCCTCCAAGTGAAAGCAAACTGGCCTACACTCTGCTGCCAAAAGGATTAAGAAAAATGCGTTAGCAGTATCATTTGTAGCATACCATTTGGCTGCCTTTGACTCAGTTATGTACAGCAGCACTCTGTGTAGTCATCACAGTTTAACCCCAGTCAGCAACTAAGCACCACACAGCTGCTCACTCACTCCCCCATGGTGGGATGGAGGAGAGAATCAGAAGAGTAAAATGAGAAAACTTTTGTTGAGATAAAGACCGTTTAATAGGAAAACAAAAGCTGCACATGTGCAAGCAAAGCAAGGAATTAATTTACTACTTCCCATGAGTAGGCAGGTGTTCAGCCATCTCCAGGACAGCAGGGCTCCATCAGATATAACAGTTCCTTGGGAAGACAAATGCCATGACTCTTCTTGTGTATAGAGGTGACTGACATAGGCATAGGTTGGTTCCGTGGTTCAGCTTCAGTGCCTGTCATGGGGGTTGGAGTAACTGCAATGCCTATTTTGTCATCAGATCCAGACACCTTTTCTTCCTTGAGGGATATGAAAGTTTTGAACAGGGCTTGGTAGGCATGGGCCAGGCCCCCAGCACATTGCATTGATTTGTGTCTCTCAAGAGTTACCAGGGTGACAGCATTTTTTTCCAAATATTCTACTAATCTTTCAGGATTCTGCACTTGTTCAGGGGTGAAGTTCCAAAACATCCTAGGCTATTGGTCATGCTATCCCCCCCACACTGCTTCTCATAACTATCCAGCCTTGGGGAAGATCTCTGGATGGTATTAAATTGCTTTCTAACCTTAGACAAAACCGAAACAATATTCCCAAGAAATGCCAATAGAAAGTATCTTTACTATCCAAGGATATTCAAGATACTGAAAAGTTATCGTAATGAAGGAGGAAACATAGAAGGCGTCAGTGAAGGCGCCATTCCATATTTCCTCCATAAAAAATCTCTCAGAGGAAGAGGTATAATTGCTGATTTTCTCCATGAGGTGGTATGTGAAGTACAGTAATGGCTTCAGTACAAATCTTCAATACCAGATAAAGCTCAAGGTCAGTGTTTTAATAACAAATCTCCCAGGCAAAACATCACTAATCACTTCAGAGGACAGCAAACTGCAAAAGCCAACACCAATCTAACATGTAAAGCAAAAAAAGAACATGGTACAGGTCAGATAAACTAAGATCAAGAACAGAAGACTCAATATTGTGACCCGCAACTGCTAACAGATATAAATTATTTAATAAACTTTGTTTAATCTGTTTTTATCTCAGACCCTTCATGCCCCACATTGGGCACCAAAAAGGACTGTTGTGGTTTAGCCGCAGTTGGCAGCCAAGCACAACACAGCTGTTTTCTCACCTTCCCCCCAACCTGGTAGGATGAGGGAGAGAATCAGGGGAAAAAAAAGTTACATTCATGAGCTGAGATAAAGACAGTTTAATAGGACATCGAATCAATAATGATAAAATACCATCAATAATAATAAAAGAAGATACAAAACAAGTGACGCACAATGCAACTGCTAACCACCTGCTGACCAATATCCAGCCTGTCCCTGAGCAGCAACTGGCCAACCCTGTCCCCCCGGCCAACTCCGCTCAGTTTATATACTGAGAATGATGTCATATGGTGTGGAATATCCCTTTGGCCAGTTGGGGTCAGCTGTCCTGGCTTTGCCCCCTCCCAGCTTCTTTTGCACCTGGCAGAGCAGGGGAAGCTGAAAAAGTCCTTAACTAGTCTAAGCACTACTTAGCAACAACTAAAACATCAGTTTGTTATCAACACTCTTCTCATACTACTTCTCTTCCTTCAACTAATTAACCATGAAGATTATAATGGTGGCAGAAAAAAATATTGCATGTCTGCTGGAAGACCCTAAATAAGAACTTAAATTATTAGCACAGATGTGTTTCTATGCTAATAGCATCAAAACTATTTCACTTGCAAAATCAGCATACCCATCAGTGTTCTGTTCTCCCACTCCAGTGGATAAAAATCTCACTCTGTAGCATTGCTTAATCTTGAAAGAGCCAAGTAAATCAATTGCCTGGTTTTTGTTTGTTTGGGTTTTTTTTCAAATGACCACAAATCCACCCTATGTTGCTTCTTAACACTCCACAACAATTATATTTTATTTTACAGGAATTGTTTATCTTGTTACTTCTATACTTAGTCTATTTAAGTACTTTACAGGACTTCATTTTGACATACGTAGAATCACATAGTGGCATTTGCTAGTCACAAAACACTAATCATCATCTGATGCTATTGATCAGCAGACTTTAACTAGAGAGAGAGAAAAAAAGAAAAAAAGACACCTCAAGTGTATGGTTTGTTGTGGCTTCACAGAAGTTAATTTCTAGGGAAGTCAGTTCTTTGACTGCCAAAGAATATGGTCATCAACTCTGTATACTTAAAGCTAGAAGTATCGGATTCCTGCCAGCCTCCTAAAACTAGGGTGGTTGGTGTGTCCCTTCTACTGTAATTCACCCTATAGACACCTACATATAACTTTTACAAACCTTGCTTAGGCTTGTTAGCATAGGTGAAATTCTCTACTCATACCACACTAAGGCACAGGGCATACAGGATCCTATCCGCTTTAGAGAATTACTCTCTGTGCACAGAGTTTATTTACAGCGCTTATTTACAGGTCTGCTGGTTTTATGGACAAAATCATGCAAACTTTTTATGAGAATATTCTCAGTGCATTCCTAAAAACACTGTGAGACACAGCCATTAACCCTTTATGGAATAAAAACATCAATGGACTAAGCCTGGGAAACAGTGTAAAGATTCATATTAATATTTTTTCTAAGATTTTAAAGTGATGCTAGTCATATGTTAAATTAAAAAGCCATTTCAGTATGTAATAATTTTTCTTTATACTTTCTTTTATAACTTTGAAGAAGAGGCCGATCTATAGATCTTAACCAAGTGAACAGTTTTGTCCTCAATAGCTGATTAATAGCTGTAGTCAGAATGACAAGGTTTATTGTCCGAAGCCAGTTTTTTTTTTCATACTGTTAGCTGGCTAAAATACTCTAATATTCTGCAATTTTAAAAAGAAAATATGATTTGAAAATGTGTTCTCTGTTAGGCATTAACATATTTTTATACATTGCTTTATAGGTGGGAAAAAGGAAAGACGAGACTAAGAGTTTAGCAGCTTCAAGACAACTGCATAATTACTGTGAATTTAAGAAGAATAAAGTTGAACACTGAACAAAATTACTGAACACTAAAAACATTCTTAGAAATTCAAATCTTAAAATTTTAAAACACTTCTAAATTCCAAACTTTTACTGAATTTTGATTTGAATTACTTATTCTGCCTTTTGGTCCTTTGAGAACGCAGCTATGCTTTGCAAAACATTGTCACTACCCTCAGCTTCAGCTGGATGCAGTCAGAATCATGACAAATCTATTAAAAAAATAGATTTCTTTGAAATATACACCATAAAACCCTTAGAAATATTTTTAATATAAAATTGGAGGTGTGTTTAATAAGTTATAGGTTGTTAATGCCTTTAATCTCTCCTTATTTCTTTGAGCTGGATATTGATGCTGTGGCCTATAGTAGTTTTATTTTATGTGCTAAATTTATTATAGGGTGTTAAATGCCTTGGGAGATAGAAAGTGTGTGGAGAAAAACAGTAAATAATGTGTGATCTTTGTGATCCAACACATAGGTATCTGTTATATGGGACTGTGCTGCACATCAGTGCAAAGCATGGATCTATGCTGTCAGTTATGAAAAAATAAAACCTAGGAACTATAATTTCTTTTTTTATTAACAGCTGTTTCCCCTTTAATTTACTTTATTTCACTTTGTTTTCCTTCTCATTTTACAACTGGCTCACATTTTGACTTTGTAACATCTAATCTAAGTATTGGAAATCTCCTGAACTCCATTTGTTCATAGCTAGACATAGCAGGTACAAGAAAGACAAATACCCAGAATCTCAGAATAGGAGCTGAATAAAAATATGCTGCGTACTGCTGTACAGTGATCCAGGGCAAGGCTCTAACATGATAATCAGACTGAATAAGGCCAGCTTAAAACCAGTAACAGAGTAAACGGTGTGTTAGGATAATAGGGTGCTGACAGGATGGATGCCCTGCAGCTGAATCTCTCTTCTCTTCCTGGAAGATTTTGTAATGGAGAATTAAGCATTGTCTACCTCAGGCTTACTCAGTCAGAATGTATTTCTGCAGATGAAGCTGCTGATATGACAAGTAAAGGCGCAGGGATAAGTTTTATAAAGCCTTAGTGCTTGCAGGCATGAGTCCCTGCACATTGAGCAGGCAGGGTTAGTGCTGTATCCTCTAGACAGCAACAAATAGAAAAGACTATGTAGGTATAGAACAATAGTTGATAGAAAAATAAGTCAAGCATTATACTGTAGGGTCTGGTGTTACTATTGAGAAATGAGTCCCTTAGGGGTCTGCCAGGAAAAACATTGATGTGCCAAACTCCTAAGTCTTTGGAAAGCATAGCGCACTGGAAAAATATACACCAAAAAAAGTAGCTGGTCGTTTCATTACTATACAAGACCTCATTCACTAATAACAGGGCTAATAAAAAACAGAAGACAAGTAAATGGTAAATCAGAAAAAGCAAACAGTAAGGATGACACTTAGTTACATATCTTTTAAAATTTTCTGTGTGCATCTCACACAGACAAGCCAAAAATTGCCCTCTCCAGGCAAAATGTATTTTGAAAGCCTTAATTTAACAGAACACAGCTTTATAAACACACTTCTATTTCACAACAGGTAGGATTCAATGATTCAGCTAATCTTACAAATGAACTTTTTCTCTGTGCTTGTTGACAAGCTGGAAATTAATAAGGGTTTAATTAAAAAAAAAGGATTGAAATAAAAAATATGAATGTTATTTTACACTAATGCATCTTTATTGCTTGCTGGAAGTAACATCACGACTTTTAAGCAGTTCCATAAATGCTGGAACTAATGATGTGTGATTTTATGGATTAGTTATCTGGTGATTAGCTTTGTGTCTAAGGTGGTGCAAGCTTCAGTCAAGAGACAGTAACGGGTTACTAATAATTTTAAGAGGTCTCTCTGTTAGCTCTTTGTGGTCTAGTAGTGACTATGCTTACACTTTACCATAAGCAGAGTATACTAAGACTACCTTTCCTATACTGGGTCATTTACACTCATGAAATAGGAAAAAATATTATTATCATTGAGAAACATGTTTATGTGAATTTTATAAAATCATTGGTAATTTCGATGTTAAATGCTATCTCATGCTTGGTCTTCCCCCTTCCCTCTTTCTCTCTCTCACACACATAAGCTTAAGCTAGAGGGCTGGGGTTTGTTGTATGGTTTTTTGTTTTTTTTTTTTAACTTAAGATGAATGTATGTTCTGTGGCTTTCTTGTGCTTTCTTGCTTTAATGGTCTTCACAGACTTTCCCCATTCCACATAAACAAGCTAGTGTCATTTTCAGAGCATTTTATAGATTTTTTTTTAATAGAAAATTTTTTTAGAAGCTACCTATCAGTCTAAAAGGGTCTCTATTGTCTTTCTGTGGACTACTGTTTTTTCTAAAATGGGAAGCATAGTAACCTGAGTTAATGTATGTCAGAAGGTGTTCTCTGAATTAATGTGGAATAACCTCAACACATTTTCCTGAATTTGGAGAGTGTTTCCTTGGGAATATTGCATTTTAGCAAGTGGAAACACTGGTACTAAATTTCATCTGTTCAGCAACACTTAAGTCAATAAGTGCTGGCTGCTGGGGGGAAGTGCCTGTACCTTCCCCAAACAGGGTGTGCAGGGGATGTGTGTGGGGGTGTAGTCACTGACAAATTCCAAGCTGGGCTAGTGAGGGAGTAGGAGGCCCTGGGTCTGGGGAAGAGTATGAGGCAGGCGAAGGGTCTGTGCTGGTATTTGGGGGGACCCACAAATGTGGGGTGCCTGTAGGGAAAGTCTGTGTCTTCTGTGTGTTTACTAGTGAGCATCAGGCTGTACCAGCTGGTGAGTCAGGGATCTGTGCAGCATTGTTAGTGTCTCCTGTGTGTACATGTGTGTGTGTGTCTGGGATACCTGCTCGGCTTCTCTACTGCATCTCTCAGCCTGTGCAGAGACCCCAGGACCCCAGGCACAAGGCTGGGCTCCAGCAGCCAGGCAGAAAGAATTCCTCCTGCTGCTGTAGGCGGCAGCTGCTCCTAATATCCCTTAACACTCAGGTTGCGAGGAACATATAAGAAAGTAATTTTTTGCTGGGGCTATGGATATCATCCCCTAAACTGTAAAACTAACCATCCAGGAATTTCCCACTAATTATAAAACTACAATACTAGTACAATTCTTTCTAGATATAAGGTCTTTTATGCTTGGCAATTTCATTTTTATTTAGGTACCCAGCCAATATTAGCCTCTGCTTTCGTCTGTAAAACTTCATGTATAGTTTGGTTTTTCCTGGCTATTCTGGCTAGTAACCTTAGTTCTTGGACAGTCCAATTTACTCAAAAAATGCTAGAAGAAATCATGGACATGAGAATTAGTAGTTGTCTAGAAGAGATTGTTTCAATTTAAATTGGATTTGGGGAGTTCAGTAAGTCTTTTCTTGGAGCATAACTTATTTTTTCTTTTTGATATGAATATTGTTAAAGCAATTATATTCAGAAATGCTGAACTGTTATGGGACTCTGAATTGACTATAGCTTTGAAGTGGATGTTCCTGGGCCATTCTTCTACAGTTAGCTCCCCAAAGGAAAGCTTAAAGACTTTTACATTAAAAAGCCAAGCTTTATTAAAATAAAAGGAAATAATCCTTAACTTTCTAAAAACAATCTCAAAGGACCAGGAAGGAAAGAATAAAAATGAAAAAGGGGTTATATACTGTTTTCTTAAACATTGCATATGTCCCTTGTTGAGTCTTTGCTTCTAGACATTGCTTTTGCTAACCATCTGACTTTCCTAGTTGCAGCAACTCTGCACAGTCCCCTAAACTCTATTTTTCACCTTTGAAACATAACTATTTGCTGTTTGGTCTATTTAACAGTTTCTCGGACTTTGCATCATCTAAAGGGTGCCACTCCTTGCTGAGACTTCTTTATGCTTGCTCTTCAATGAGTAGTCATTGGAACTTCCTCTTCCCTATATACAGTACCTCAGCATGGTAATGTCTAATGTCCTCTATCCATTCCCTCTTTTTGTATTCAACCTTGTAGACATTATATGTGGTAGAAATCCACTCCACATAATCAATTGAATGTCAAGAGCTATTTGGCTAAGCAAAATAGTTAACTATATCAGGTTAGCTGAATAACTCTATGCTCTACCAACTATATTAACTAGATATCCATTGATTGTAATGGAAGTCTAAGCTCTGAGCTCAAATGTAGTCAGTGAGATGAGACTGTTAAATTTGAGTTTCTGACACTATGAGAAGAATTTTCCTGGTGCAAAATGGTATAAGATATCCCTTTGCTCACTTGCTGTCAGCTGTTCCAGCTTTGTCCGCTCTCAACCTCTTCCACGCTCCCAGCCTAATCGCTGGCAGGGCAGTGTGAAGAACAGGAAAGGGCAAGTGCCCACCAAAGCTGCTCTATCACTCCCCTCCTCAACTGGACAGGGGAGAGAAAAATATATTGAAAGGCTTGTGGGTTGAGATAAGAACAGGGAGAGACCATTCACCAATTACCATCATGGTCAGAACAGACTCACCCTGGTGAAATTAGTTTAGTTTATTACCAGTCAAATCAGAGTAAGAGAGAATAAAAACCACCTGAATCTTAAAACACCTTCCCCCCACCCCTCTGTTCTTCCTCAATTTTCTCTACTTCCTCCCCCTGAGTGGTGCAGGGGGAGGGGTGTGGGGGTTGGGGTCAGTTCATCACACACTGCCTCTGTTGCTCCTTCCTCCTCCTATTTCTTTTTAATAACTTCTACAATTTTCGGGAGGCAGAAGATTCCTGTCTATGATAACAATGATGAATATTACCATTACTTTTCTGTATGGAAGATTATCACAGTTTCGAATTTGTCATAACCTTGTGCAAACTGGAACTTTGATGTGGATCTACCCAAATTCTTTTCTTGACAGTGATTTTCTTGATGAAGGCCTAAGCTTATTTGTATAAATAATTAAATAAGCCAGATACAATTCAAGGTGTTTAGTTAAGATTTTATAGACATTAAAATTTTCTTCTTGAACCTTTTACTATTAGCAATACAGACTTACCTTCTGTTTGCCCAGAAACTGGGGACACTCATTCTCTTATCTCTCTTCTTCTTTTTTTAAAAGTAATTTTTATTTACAATTGTGAAAATATCTTCCTAAAATATGTTTATAACGTATTATTTAAATAAAGTTTAGTATTCCTATGATACTATGACTGTATCAAACAATTTTTACTTGCTTAGTATGGAATTCTTCACATAGTTCCCTTTTTCCAGTTCTTGCTTTCCACGTGAGAATTTTGCTAAAAATATGAATAATTTATACAATCTAATAGCAGCTTCCATGCAGAATTGTCACTGCCTCAAACTATGCTGACTTCAGAATGTGTTAGGCTTGATACAGTTGTCCTCCACAGTTGTACACAAAGATCCTTCTAATGAAATGTGGCATGGACAAAAGTGGTTGTTGTGATTATTGTGCACACTTTGCAGGTACACAGTCATCTGAAACAGGTATGACTCAGGCACATTTCTGACCATATTTTATTTTACATTTCACCCATAATAATATGAAAAATGTTAACTTTCTGGAGATAAAGATTCCGTTATATGACAGTAATCTATTAAAAGGTTTTATTCAACAAAGAAAAATGTCTTCAGACTTAACTCAGTACCATAATGTAGATTTCAATGTATCATTGTCTGTGTAAAAGATTTTTCTCTCTAATGGAAGAATTACAAAAGACAGAGGGGAAAAAAACAATCTTTTTCAAACTTCAGTAAGACCTTTTCACTTTAACTAAATTTAGAGTATTTTATATATATATATGTTTTTATTTTTTTTTTTTCTCAGATAAAAGATTTTTTGTTTTAAAATCTTGGGGGAAAGCAAAACCAAAATTTTTATGCTTTCCTATACTTCCTACATGTTTTCTCCCCCTCCCCCCCAAATTTGTGTTAAATCAATGACAATATTTTTACTCTATTCTTATGCAGCACTACAAAAGCCCCCATGTATTGGACTTCTTATTGTCCATGTAACTTGTTGAAGTTGGTAAAAGAATCTTGATTTTTTTTTAGAGACTTCAATACAAACTGCTGGCAATGTAAAAATATGACATTCGCGTTGCAGTATAAAAAATATACAAGCATCATGCATAATTCAAATTCTCTACTCCATGAAGATCAGGATACCAAAAAGCTTCTGATTGCTGTTTTGTTAGAATAGAAATCCAGATTTTTGGCTGATACTTTGTCAAGGAAGTCAATGTCTAAGATAGTTAGTAAAAATAAAATATAAGTTATAGAATTTTGAGAGTACATTTAAGGCAGAAAATTATATGTTTACCCTGATCCACACATAATTCCTGGGACATATTATCTTTTGGTGTCTTACAAATTCTAGAAAAAATAATTATAACTAAAGATGCACTTAAATATTTTCCTCAAGCATGAGGAGTTTTGTGACCAAGGATGTTCTGAGATAAAAATGAAACTTTAAAGTGCACACAAGAGACAGAAGTACGAAAAATTGCAGGCAATTTTCACTTGCATTAATCTAAGATGGCATCTCCTATTACTGCTGCAGCTCTGCTGTTGCCTGATAAGAAGGTTGCTGTGACCTTATGAACTAAAGTACACAAGTCAATATGGAGCAAGTATATTGAATTTTTTTCAAGTAGGGCATACTGAATTATATAGACAGAAATCTTATTTGTGTTAGGAAATCTGTCAACATCTTAGTTGAAAAAGTGATCTCTGATGGTCAGTGATGTTCCTTTTCAGTGCTTTTGGATACTTTGCACCTTGCTCTTAGTTTTTTGTTTGGTTGTTCTTTTCTCTTAAAGGAAATTTCTAATTATGAGCCTTGTCCTTGTGGTATAAATGTAAAATTATTTAACTTTTTTTTCCTTTTAAAATGTAATTGCCCTAGATAAACATTAATAGTAAGTTATCCATCTATTTGAAATGCTGCAGTTTTCAGAATTCCTCAGTCCTTTACATGCACCTTCCTCTCATGACTTTTTTAAGGGACAGTGCCTATTTCTATCTTTGAAAAGAGAGGCACTGGTTTTAACCAGCTAAGGAGCTAGTCCTCTGTATTTGTTTTTTTTTTTTCTGTATTTCTTTAAAAGGATGTATCTATATGTCTAGATCCATATCTATCCGTCTGTAACTATATCTCTATATCTACAGATGCACACAAAGACACAAAGGAAAATTTTATTTCTATGAAAATATAAACATGAAACTGTATTTTTGAGCAGTGTTGTTTACATAAATATTATATAAAAACAATCTCTGTGCGTTCATTACTTTCATTCCAATCATAAATAACCTCAAAGTGCCAGGGGACTGCTGCAAGCCTTATCTTTGAACCAGGAACAAAACCCATATGCTTATTTTTGCAAAGAGTTGTCAAAGATCAAAATGTTCGTTACCTGATCATATCCTTGCCACCAGAGAAAGTTTCCATATATCTGCACAAAATATTCCTCAAATAATGAACAAAAAAGATCTAAACAATAGTAGCTGAGCATCCAATGTGCACAGACTGCCAGTTGTGTTGAATCATAATACAATTTGTTGCCTTGCAGGCATCTTGTACTTCCCTCTAGACAAGCTCCCACTGAAACTGGGCCACAGTGGGAGGCAATACACTTTACTTTGACATGCCTGATCCCCTGATGGACTGAAGACACACTTGTAGAATGAAAAGAGCAATAATACCACACACACATCAATTATAAGCTACATGAAGTGGTGCTTGGGTAGATGCATTTTTTGCATTCTTCTGTTTACACTAGAAATGCAGATATAACATGGAGGAACCAGATTGTATTAGCTGCCCTTTGCCTTCAGATGAGGTAGACTAGAGAAGAAAAGCTCCTTAGTGATATCTGTTCCTACAGAAAATCCCCAGGCTCTCCTGGAGGCAACAATTGCAGTGTGATGAGTCACTGCAGAATTGCTTTTTCTTCCTTGGATAACATTAGTGTATTTGTTGTTTTTCCAGGACTTTTTTTTTTTTTTTTTTTTTAAATCTGTGTCAAAAAACCCCCCAAACCAAACAAGTTTGAGAATTTGGTCCTATTCAATACGATTTTGTAAAACCTTCCCAGAGTTTGAACACATTTTTGAACTACTTATCTTTGGTCATCCATGGGAAAATTGTGTGCGCATAGATGGAATGCTAATGTCAGAAGATAGGATTAAAAAAAATAAATTTAAGCATATAAAACCTTTTAAATGTCATTTTTAAGCCTTGAAAATAATAATTGCACAGTCACTGCTGTCTGGAGAATCAGAAACAGATTTACCTCTCAGAACTCTCAGGTTTTCATGGAAGTGACAAACTTTTTACAAGAGAAATCATCTAGTTCTTTCAGTTATTACATTGAAAAAAGTTCCTATTCTCTATTGATTGAGGTGACATACCAGTAATTTTAGAAACTGAAGCATTTCTTAATGTGAGGGAAAAATTATCTGATGCTTTGAAATAGGATCAAGTATCTGGAGATCACATTGGACCTTAGGGCATTCTGGAAATCCTCAACTAAGACAGCATACAGCTGCCTGCATGAAAATAATGAAAAACATGCAAAAATCAATGGGGAAAAGAAAAAGATTGCAGTTAGGCTGGCGTGGAAGTGGACATGATGACATCACCAATATGAGAGAGGCACAGGAGAAATTAAAATAATTTGCATTTTTTAAATGGATTCTATTCCCTTCTGCCTCATCTATATCTCACAGTTTTCTAAAGTTTGTCAGTTCACTCTGCAGTATTGCTTTTACCCCTCTAATTTAGTTCTCAAGCAATAGACTGAAGGATGTGATCTCTAAGGAAAAGCATTTCATTAATAATTTAAAAACTCCAACTCCTTGGAATGCTTCTGTTTCTACAGGGTTGTGTCAGTAGGAACCCCACAACGGCCCCTGAACCGAGAGATGGTCCTTAAAAGTATGTCAAGCTGAAAAGCACATCCTGGAATAGAAAATCATTTCAGCCTTTTCCTTTCAAATAAATTAAAAAGGATTTTGTCTGCAGCTGAAAATGTCATTATCATCAAAGTCGTATTCTGTCGCAGCAGAACAAGATCAATTTCTTAGAGACACTGCAGTAGGTTGGCTGTTGTATTTGGTTCTCCTTCCCCCCAAAGCTACAAGCAACCCTTGACAAATTCACTTTGCTTGCTTGTGAGTTAAAAATCAGGGAAGGGGAATGCTATTGCAGAGCACTATTTAAATATATTGCTAGAATATAGCCTCAAGTAAGAAAGAAGGCCTTCTCTAGCAATCACTGAGAAGGAGAGAAAGAACCTAACTCCCGAAGACAGAGGGGGAAAAAAAAAAAAAAGGCAGTAAGAGAGGAAAAAGGAGAGCAACTCCCTTTCTTCACAAATATGAGTGTATGTGTGAGTGCCCACACACAAATACAGATTTGTGTTTGGAGCTTTGCATATTGTTGAGCGCAAAATAGAAAAAATGAAACTTTTTTCTTTATATATGTCAATATTTTAAATATTTCATCAGCTTTAAAATATTCATCTTATATTCTTGATGCAAATTCTTTTGGAAGAGGCCTTCTCAATGATTTCTGAAGGGGAATTATTTTCACCAAATCACTGCACTTTATTGCATTCCTTTAAAAGTTTTCATCTGCAAGGCTCTTTTTGACACTGAAAATGGGTTTCATATTTTAGTCTGCACTGTTTATACATTTAAGATGGGATGTTCAGAAAGACCCAAGCACTTCGGGTACCCGAGTCCTACTGCAACTGTGACTCTTAAGTTAAAATTCTCAGTATGTCCAGGGAAAAGCTGGCCAACTTTCCTTAAGGCGTGCCTTCTAGATGAGCATGCTAGGTTGGAAATTTATTGGGAAATTTTCATATCTCAAAAGGTGAAGCTTGGAGTATTTCCAGCAGTAATTCACAGAGAGAAGAGTGGCTCCCTAGAGTCTGTGTGATTCCATAGTGGGACATGGCATTTTGTTGGTTTCCTGAATGACCTGGATACATCAGTGTCAGCAGTCCTTGCCATTTAGCTTTCTCCCATGTTAGCAACATAACCCATAATGAGTCATGCAGTACAATAGTCAAATCCTTGGTCTAATGATCTGTGAATATAAATCTCTTTTTTGGAAAAATCTATGTCAATTAAGAGACAATTAAGTCAACCGGTAGACTATGAGATTATGTAATTATGTGTTCATTGTAGAAGGTGATTCAATGCTGGCAAATTGCCCCAAACTTGTTCCTGTTCTACAGATTTTATGATGCATTTTTAGAAAACTCTATTGATACGAAATGTATCAAATTTGAGGTGACCAACTTGGGTTGCATAACATGTTTTTATGTTTTTAAGAGAACTTTTACTTTTAAGTTTTGCCTGTCAAAGTTCTTTAAGGTAAGTAAAACATACTGTGTGGCATCGTGGCACAACAAATCATTTTTTGTAGATGTAAGTATCACTAGTTTTTTGCTGATAGTTCAATAACTAGTGTTGCATGAATCTAACCTATTTTATGACATGATTATTGCAAGGTAGAACTCCCTAGTACATATTTCAAACAAACAAACAAACAAACACGACTGAAGTGGTTCATCACTTTATTAACATGTAATTAACCAACAATCCGTGAACTATATATTCAGGATCGATAAACCCATTACTAGACACATGTGGAATGTTAATAAAAAATGAAGAATTCCCATGCACCCTTTTATAACTAATTCCAAAATGCTCTCATTTCTTCCCCCCAACACACACACACAGACACACACACAGAGTTACATATATACCCCCTCTCTCAAAGGCCTTGTAGGTTGCCAGATACTCCCTTCCCTGGTAGCGCAGGGTGTACATACCCCTCCTGGTGAAGATATGGGTATTTGACTTTTGGCTGTACCTATACCGCTCTCTACAGCCTGCAACTGCACACACTGGAGAGCAATTGCCCAGTGAGGCAGAACACACAGCTGAGGTGTTGGTCCCCATGTGTTGCACCCTGCAGTGCCACCCAACTAGCTAGAGTGCAGCGGCTCATGGTAGCTTTTGGGGAAGCTACTGCGCCCAGCCTGGGCAGTAGCCATTATGCCATGGAGTAACGTCTTGTATTGTCAAACCAGGTCTCACTGCTGCTGCTTCCACTACAAGGCTTCTCCCTTGCTTCCTATTGAGTATTTTCATGTTTTCTTTAGACTTCTCCTCCACCTGTCCCCTCCTTTGCTTCAAAAGTCTCTTTGTCTACCTCATTGGTTTCTGTTTAATCCAACTGAGGCCTGGCTTCCTCTTTAACACGTTCAATGTGGGGCAAACATTCAGACAGTTTCATGTATTAAATTCACATACACACAGTTTACACTCACTTATCTTAAGTGGTGGTGTTATTGTGGTTTAGCCCCAGTTGGCAACCAAGCACCACACAGCCTCTCACTCACCCTCCCCACCCCCAGTAGGATGCGGGAGAGAAGCTGAAGAGCAAAAGTAAGAAAACTTTTGGATTGAGATAAGAACAGATAAATAATTTAATAATAACAATAATCATAATAATAAACCATAATGGAAAGGAAAAAAAAAAACAACAAGAAGGAGAAACAAAACCCAGGAAAAATCAAGTGATGCAACTGCTTACCACCTCCTGACCGACGCCCAGCTTGTCCCTGAGCCGTGATCACTGTCCCACTGTCCCCTGGCTAACTTCCCCAGTTTATGTACTGAGCATGACATCATATGGTATGGAATAGCCCTTTGGTCAGTTTGGGTCAGCTGTCCTGGCTGTGCCCCCTCCCAGCTTCTTGTGCACCTGACAGAGCAGGGGAAGCTGAAAAAGTCCTTGACTGGTGTAAGCACTATTTAGCAACAGCTAAAACATCAGGGTGTTATCAACGTTCTTCTAGTACTAAATCCAAAACACAGCACTATGCCATCTACTAAGAAAAAAATTAACTATCCCAGCCAAAACCAGGACAGTTGCCCAGGCCATTTGCTAAGGGTGGGTCATGCAACCATATGACTTTATAGAATTAAGGATGAACTTTACTCTTGTAAGTGATACATATCAGAGATGTTGTCACAGTCCAATAGATACTTTTGTTTGATTGTCTGTACTTTCTTCTACAAAGATAGATTTCTGGAGAAATGTTCATAGATTTTAAAGTAAGCAAATGTTGCTTATACAAAAATGGGGAGTGACCCATATGCTTCAGAATAATTAAAGTGATTTTTAATAATCAATTAGGAGAGAGGTATAGATACTAAGAACGTAAATAATTAGAAATAGGTTGATCACGTTTTCACACAAGTCATTTCATCATTTGACAGGATACATTATTTACCTTGCTTGCAAATTCTTATGTCTTGACTGTAAGTTTTTCTATATAATCTGTTTTAAGTTACTAAGATATTACCTTCTTGGTAGTGATGGTTACACTTTATTATCTCTTGGGCCTTCAACCATTTGGTATTGTAATATGTAATTGAGCCTGAAGAACACATATTTCGTTAATGACATGTATAGGTTCTGAACAAAGCTTCCATATAATTTTCTCAGTGGCAAAACCTACTTAGCAAAGAATTTAGAAAATAATTTCACTAATGCTTTAGTGAAAGTGCATCCAAATAAAAGCTAATATTTTTTATTTATTGAAAACCAGAGTAGCTTATAAACAACCAGTGGATTTTTTGTCTTTTTTTTTTTTCCCCCTGAAAATGCATTAATTAGGATCTGCATAGGTCATCCTGTTTCATATGATATAAATAGGACTTCTGCAAAGATAAGGTGCCTTCCTGCAAGAGAAATTATGGTTAGACCTGTACTTTACACCTGTTTGGTAAGTTTCCACAGACTTTACGCTCAGCAGGACTTATTAACTCAAACCATAGGACTGTGTCAACACAGCTTCAAGTTTACAGCTGGATCCTGCCTGGACAGCTTGGAGTAATTGAGGGAGAACTTATTTAGTCAGACTGAAAAACAGTGAAATGAGAAGAAACCAGTCTTTGGGTAACCAGTGATATCCTCTGATGTATCCCTGTGTAAGTTACCATTCCTGAAACTGGAAAACACAGTTTTTCGTTCCTTTGGGATATTTGTATGTTTGTATTGAGTCTTTTTTATGTTCTTTGTTTCATGCTTGATTACAAAAATGAAGTTATTATGTTATGTCATGTTGAGAGAACTGACATTTTAAAACTTTTTTTCTGAGAAGGTAAATGGGGAGTAAAAATGTTATTTGTAGCTCAGAAAACCAGATTTTATGACTTTCCCCTGTTGAAAGTGTGTTGAATGTTGACAAATGCACAAGCTACAGGTTGATTAATTTTCAGCTGATGCATGGGTTTTATTTTACTTGAAACTACATTGAAAATGAAGGCTTCAGTGAAATATGCTAGAAATGTCAGAGCTGAGAAAGGACTTTATTTAATAAACTACTGGAATAGCCTTCCTATTATTGTCCAGAAAAAAAAGTTATGACATATTTCAAATCATTTCAATGTCCATCCAAGTGGAGGAAATTTATACTTCATGTTAATTTTAATATTGATAAACCATACAAATCAGTTTCAGATTTCTGAATTAGGAGGTTTGTATCATGTGTGTATACACACACATGCAAACATATGTTCTTATTTTAATAATTTGCAGGCTTCATAAATCTTTGGGAAGGTGAACATATTTCTACAAAATTCCTCTGTGCTCCAGTCCATTTCTTGATTTCACAGTTCTACCCTGATGCAGGTAGACCCCCATGTAATTTCCAGGTTACTATATTGACACACCCTTTAAGCAGTGACACTCTTTTAGCTCTAGACAACTCACAGATCTATGTATTCATAATGCATAAGGGATGACGCAGAATAAAATGAAAATTTTAGTAAATAGGCAGGGGATAGTTGGTTTTCATAGCTAAAAGTGAGACATTTTGACTACTGGGTGCAACACATTACTTAGAAATTATTTGTAAATAATAAATTATTAATTATTAGATGCCATCTATTAAATTATTATTTTTATTTTTTTTACAAAGGGTACTGTTTTGTAAAAAAGTTGATTTTTAAACCCACTGCTGCTGCTAAGGAGAAAAACTTGTTATACTTACTTTGTACCATTAGGGTAACCAGCTTGTAAAAAAAAAAAAATGCCTCTCCAGTACATGGTCTAGAAATGAACCCTGAAAGAAACATAAAATCTATTAATAATTATATTAATTTTGTCTATCATTAATACGTCTGTAGTTCTTGATGTAGTAGCCATACAGAGTTGTCATATAGGTTGTGGGGAATGGTATTATTACAAGATTCTTGGAAGAGCAAGGCTAAGTCAGTGTTTCTAGACACTCAGATTACAAAATACTCATCTCATATATATTACCTGATTTCAGAGTAGTTTTTGCAGAAGAGAGCGCAAAGACAATTTGCCCTGAGTTAAATACTTATGTTCACTTTACACCAAGACTGGAAAGAACAGGAACAGCCAGAGGACAATTCTGGAATTAAACATCTAAGATATGCTGAAAAAATTGTTCTTTTGGCTTCTTTTTCTCTGCAGACTATAAATGGATCTTACAGTGGCTAGTTTATGCTCAGGTGACTGGCATAGGGCAACTACGAGTAAAGTAGAAACAATGACACAACCACATGACTCACTGACATACAATCTAAAATCTCTTTACTCAGCAGGATGGGGTCAGTGGGTGGATAGCAATTTCACTTCTAGAATTTTGATTCTCCCCACCCCCAACTCAGACACGTCAGAGACCCAGTGCTTCCAATCTACCCCTGACCAATGTTATGGATGCAGGGGAATGGGACAGTCTCTCTGATCAGACAACTTGTCAGGTCCTGGCTGTTCCTGTCATGGCTCTACCTTGAGCTCAGCCTTCTAAAGAGCATCAGATGTCCAGCATGTTTCTCCCTGCCCTCTTCAGAGGCCATAGTTTTAGTCATTTTTGCTTTCTAAATTAGACTGTTGGCATGAACTGCCAATGGCCCTGCTAATCACACAGCTGCAAGCCAAGCTTTTTAAACTTTCTTGATATCTATGTCCAACTTAATTGTCTCTGGGGTTTCTATCACCCTGTGATCTCCTGTCCCAAATATGATACAAAAGTGCAAATTTAGGAGCATCAGTGGAACAAAGTTAATCTATTGCTTTTTTTTGTTTGTTTTCCAGCTCATACCAGGTAGATTATTTAGTTAGAGATGAGGAGATGTACTCAAGTTTTAACTCATCTGTGCAGTACTTTTGAGTTGGTTTCATGCTGTAGCAGATTTCTAATTGCTAATTAATATTGTTAATAAGTAATACTTAGTATTACTTGGGATGAATCCCACTACCACTGTCAAGAAACATATTAGTGTAAATAAAAAGGCAAAAGCAGTAGAAAATATATGCATAAACCAATATAAAGTGACACTTTTTAGGAGAATACTTTTATTGCATAAATAGTACGTAGCTAAATGACAAGATGGAAACAATACAGCTTGTGTAAGTACTAAAAGATGCTGATAAACAGTATGCATCTCTCGAGGTCCTGCCTTTGCCAGTGTCTTGTGGATATCACAGAAAGCAGTTCTCTGTGATGAAGGATGGTGCTTCAAATCATACTACTCACCAGTCTTTATGCAAATGGACAGAGTCCCAGATCTCCACTAATGAGGGCTTAGATACTCACCTTGTGTGTACACGATAATATTGTGGATACTAAGTTTAGGTGTTTGAAGATTATCTTTCCCTACAGCTTAGAATTGCTCCTTCTTACTTTTTAGTATTTAAATTTGTTTAAACACCTGGCTTATAAATGTTAATTTTCTGCTTGAAAATGTTGAAGTTATTCTTGAAAGTGTTTTCTATTTGCACATTATCCTTTCAGTAATAATGAGAACAAAGCTAATTATAATACTTAATAATATACCTACAAATATATGTATGTATATACTTTACTGTCATTTTTTTCCTACTTACATTCAGTATTTCTCCATAGAGGAAGTATCTCAGAGTGTCTTTACTATGTAGGCATTGAAATTTTATTTCACAATGTAAACTTAATTCTTAGTCCCTTTTTTGAATAGGAAGCTTCTCTGCTTACTAACAATGTTCTTTTAACAGAAAAACAGAATGAAGTAATTTAAATAGGCTTTGTAACACCATCAAATTACAGACAGGTTGGAAGAATATATTGTTGTAGGGTTAAATTTCTTGTTCATGTTAAAAAATTGTAGAAATGCTATGAAGGTAGGAAATGAGATAAGGTCTCTTTACAGAAGTTTGCCAGTAAGATTGCAACATTGTCCATGAACTGAATATATTGCAACACTTTTCTCCAGCAAAGCTGTCTTCCTTTCCTCCTCCCATGAAGATTTTCCTTTCAGAATTCTTCCACTTTGATAAAATTCATACAGAATTATGGATAGCAATTCAAAAGGATTTTTTTTTTTTAAAGAATTAGCACATTTCTCCTTCCCCATAAATTTTTACTCAACTTCTGTGCAATTTTTTCTGTCTGTCTTGTGTTATCTTCTAAGTGCCATATATACCTATTGCATATATATATTTAATCAGACTGCAATCTTCTGGTTTGTTGTTTTGTTGTTTTTGTTTTTTTTTTTCTAGAAATGTTGCATAAGTAGAACCATGTGAAGCTATGATTAGATATCAAGTAAAATCTGTCTAGATACAGACACCATATAGATAAACTTCTTTGTGTAAAAGAAGAGAATGACAATGCTGGCATAAATCACCTTTATGTTTGTTTAACTGTAACATTACTGCTTATATGCCACTTGCCTCTGCTACTCTGTTGTATTGACCTTTCTTGGTGGACTGACAGTAAATCGTAACTCCCTAAGCTGCTTTAAGAAGTTGATGATGTTAAGAAGTAAACTTACAAATTAAGACGCTGTTGGTGGGACCCAAATTCAACTGACGGTTACAGTAGTATATAACAAAAGTATTAAGGATTGTACTAAAAATTGCTTCGAATATAACTATGAAAAGCATGAATAATAATTAGCAGTGTTAGCATTTTCAGTAGATATAACAACCATGTGACACTTCAGAGACTTTAGAAGTCAATCTGTATTTCACACTAGATGAATTATATTTTTATTTTAGGCAATGACATTATTACACCTGCAGGCAGCTGTCAATCACCTACTGATCTACAAGTCATGGATCACTGCTATTACGGTTTTATCAAATTGGTAAAGAAAAATTGTGAACTTCTTTGAAGGAGATGACTTTTTCCGTGGAGAAAGATAATACAATAAAGCAAAATATTGTTGCTATCACCAATAAATAGACCACAAATATGCATTTGAAACAAAAATCTAATGAAAGGCAAAACTGATGTAAATAATACAGACTACTGGCTGCTTTTTCTTATTTATTTAATATTTTATTTAATTGTTCCTACTTAACCCAAAGCTTTCAAAGTTTTAAACATCTAGGAGGTTTAAACCATCTATTCTTGTCTATCTTTTACTGTTAGTGATTCTAGCAATATGTCCTTAAACAATTAAAACCAATATTAATTAATTTAGTGTTTGTTATAGTTTTGCAATACAATTACGTGGACAGCTAACTAAATGGCTATAAACTAAGTCATGCTTAAATCAATATTCTATTCATTCATTGATTTTCTTTTAAAAAAATTTTTGATAAAACATGCATCTAAGCAATGTTTGTAGTACTAGGGTACTGTTATATGCCTTGTATTTAAAAGGAATTATTAGCATTTTCCTATTATATAATCCAGAGCTAATAAATTTGAATGAGAAAGCAGTTCTTGGTTTGAAATTTCTTCTTCTTCTTTTCTTACATCCTGCCTTTCCCAAAAGAAAACAAAACAGAAACTGTAAAAGCTGTTTCAGAAGGTTTGGAATGAGACATCAAAACAAGAGCAGAGAAATGCAGTGAGAGAAGGAACAGAAAATAACACATTTCCTTCTCTTTTGATTTAAGAAACCTTTCATTTATTTCAATGAGGTCAAGACCAAAAGAAGAATGAGATTAAAAAAGCGAGTGAATCAATATAACATTATTTGCTCTGCAATTTATATTAAATTTTGTCTAGTTAATAAAAGTCATTAAAATATTTTTTTCTATTTTTTTCAGCTGGGCTTTCTTCTGAAGTTCTATATTTATTCTATCCCTCTGTTCTACTAAAAGTTATGTTGTTCTTTGAACTCTTTGTTGTGACACAATAGACTTTTCTCATTCTCTCTTTTCTCAGAAGTATCTGAGCTGGTAGGAAGCAGCCAGGAGAAGTAAATGAAATCATGAAAGAAAGAAGAAAAGAAGGGACCGGGTGATCACACATTCCTTTTTTGAGTAGGGATCCAATATGTTAATGAAAAGAGTAAAATCTGTATTACCATTAATAATGACACAATCTTCTTCTGTGGCCTTCCCATGGAAGTATAAGTTAAATTTATGCAAAATACTGTAAGGTGGTATTAAGACAGTCATACGGTAATGCAGTTTCAACGGTAATATAAAATTCCATTTAGGAGAAAACTTTGGGTTTAAATACTGTTCCACTCCAACCATCTTCCTCTTAATCTTCATCTATTTCTTAAAGTGTATCACTTCAACGATATATTAATTTGCAAAGCCCGTGCACCAGTAAACTATCAACAGCCAGAGAACATTTAATAACAGAACTGTTTTACAATAGGAGTTCTTCTTGGGATTCTGCTCATGTAGGAATAGATGTCTATCACAAGAACATCTTAATTTGAACGAGTCACTCTCAGCTCCCTTCGTAAATGCCAGTGAACAAGAAATACACCTTGGACATGATCCTAAAGACATCTAAAACAGGTCAGAGAAACCATGCCCTTATATTCTTCTTTCTATGTAATGGCTATAAAGGGAGCCTGAAATAGTAATCTAGATATGTATATCTATGTTCGTTTGGATGGATCCCACATCAAATTCAGTCTTTGCTGGCCGCCTTCTGCAATAGGAACAATATTAGCGAGACTTCAGAGGGCAAATGCCATTTATTTTGTTAGCCTAGAACAGTTAAAGGAACTAGCTAGTTCTGCTTTAACTACAAACAGTTGAATTCTGAAAAAGAATGATTTCTTTTAAATGGATTACATTCAGAAATGGCTGTCTTGAGGATAAGCAGAACTTTTTTTGAGACTGTGGGGAAAAGGTGTTTGCTTGGAGGTTAGCAGAATGTTTATTTGTAAAAAAGGCAAGATAGTCTCCAAAACTATTATTTTTAAAATTATTGTAATTTTTTGAAAAAAAGAAAAAGTAGTATTTTAAGTCAAATTTCTGCAGAATAAAATTGCCTTTTGTAAATTTTGAATATGTTTTCAAGTAAAAAGTGGAGCTGCATTTCTGCTGTATAGAATTCAACATCACTGTGGTCAGAGGAACAAAGGTTAACTTTGAATAGCAAAAAACCTCAAAACCAAACTATAACAGTTGTAACACCTGACTCCTAAGATGTCCTCAAGTGAGAAATTTTAGTTCCCATCTTTGGAATACATTGTCATTCTTGGGTAAAAAACCATAACCTCTTTGGCTATTGATTCTCATAGCAGTCTTATAAATGTGAGCAAAAATGCTTATTGGCTTTATTGGAATATTTTTACTAAAAAAAACTTTTTAAATGTTCAGGTATAAAAGGTAATTTAAAAAGTGTTACTTATGTAAAATAATATTATTCAGACAAAGGCAATGCATGCAAACTGAAAAAAAAACCCAGGAAATTTCATTTAAAAATGAGAGAAAATGTTTTTATTTTGTAGCCGATGAAATAACAGAACAGGTTGCCTGGAGATGTTATGGAGTCTCCACTACTAGACATATTCAAAGCCTGACTGGATGCAGCCCTGAGAAACATGCTGTATCTAAGCTTTCTTTGATCAAGGGGGTTGGATTAGGTGGGCAAAAGCCCAGCTAGAAGTCAATCCGGCCACTGTTCTAAGAGATAACCAAAAATATTTTCATAAATACAGTAACAGCAAAAAGAGAGCCGCGGACAATCTCCATCCTTTATTGGATGTGGGAGTAATATTTCCACCAGGGATGAAGAAAAGGCTGAGGTACTTAATGCCTTCTTTGCCGCAGTATTTGAGGTGTGGCCTCACCAGTGCCAAGTACAGGACCATGATCACTTCCCTACTCCTGCTGATCACACTATTTCTGATACAGGCCAGGATACTATTGGCTTTGTGGCCACCTGTAGCGTTTCATGGGGTTGTTGTGACCCAGGTTCAGGACCCAGCACTGATACTTGTTAAAACTCTTGGTTGCAGCCCATCAATCCAGCCTGTCCTCTGTACAGTCTTCCCACCATCAAGCAGATGAACACTCGTGTCCAACTTGGTGTCATCTGCAAACCTACTGAGGTTGCACTCAGTCCCTTCATCCAGATCATTGATAAAGCTATGAAACAAGACTGGCCCCAGAACTGAGCCCTGGGAGACACCGCTTGTGACCGGCCACCAACTGGATTTAACTCTGTTCACCACAACTCTCTGGGCTCAGCCATCCAGCCAAATTTTCCTAACAAAGAGTATACCTGTCTAAGCCATAAGCCACCAGCTTCTCTAGGAGAATGCTGTGGGACACAGTGTCAAAGGTCTTGCTGAAGTCCAGGTAGATAACATCCACATCCCTTCTTTCATCTACTAGGTGGGTCACCTGATCATAGAAAGAGATAAGGTTGGTCAAGCAGGACCTGACTTTCATAAACCCATGATTGTTGGGCCTGATCGCCTGGTTGTCCTGCATATACCTGGTGAGCACACTCAGGGTGAACTGCTCCATGATCTTCCCTGGCACCGAGGTCAGGCTGACAGGCCTGTTGTTCCCTGTATCCTCCTTCTGGTCCTTCTTGTAGATATGTGTCACGCTGGCAAGCTTCCAGTTGCCTGGGACCTCCCCTGTTAACCAGGACTGTTGATAAGTGATGGACGGTGTCTTGACAAGCTTCTCTGCCAACTCTCTCAGTAGTCTCAAGTGGATCCCATCTGGCCCCATAGACTTTTGAGTGTCCAGGTGGTGCAGCAGGTTGTTAACTGCTTCCTCCTGGATTATGGGGGGTGGTTGTGTGGGTGGGTGGTGTATTCTGCTCTCTGTTCCTGTCTTCCAGCTCAGGGGCCTGAGTCTGGGGATAACTGGTCTAAGGACAAGAAGGACACCGAGTTGCTGGAGCATGTCCAGAGAAGGGCAATGAAACTGGTGAAGGATCTGGAGCACAAGTCTTATGAGGAGCAGCTGAGGGAACTGCAGTTGTTTAGCTCAGAGAAGAGGAGGCTGAGGGGAGACCTTATTGCTTTCTACAACTACCTGAAAGGAAGTTTCAGAGAGGTGGGTGTCATTCTCTTCTCCCAAGTAACAAGTAATGGGGTGAGAGGAAATGACCTCAAGTTGCATCAGGGGATGTTTAGATTTGGATATCAGGAAAAAAAAAATTACTGAAAGAGTGGTCACACAATCACACAGAAGCACAAAATGGCAGGGGTTGGAAGGGACGTCTGGAGATCATCTAGTCCAACCCTCCTGCTCAAGCAGGTTCACCTAGAGCAGGTGGCACAGGACATCATCATCCAAGCAAGCTTTGAATATCTCCAGAGAAGGAGACTCCACAACCCCCCTGGGCAGCCTGTTCCAATGCTCTGTCACCCTCAGAGTAAAGAAGTTTTTCCTCATATTCAACTGAAACCTCTTATGTTTCAGTTTGTACCCATTGCCCCTAGTCCTGTCGCTGGACACTACTGCAAACAGACTGCTTCCATCCTCATAGCATCCACCCTTAAGATATTTGTAGGTGTTGATGAGATCCCCTCTCAGTCTTCTCTTCTTCAGGCTGAACAAGCCCAACTCTCGCAGCCTTTCCTCACAGGGGAGATGTTCCAGTCCCCTAATCATCTTTGTTGCCCTCCTCTGGACTCTTTTTAGGAGTTTCTCATCTTTCTTGAACTGGGGAGCCCCGAACTGGACACAGTACTCCAGGTGGGGTCTCACCAGGGCAGAGTAGAGGGGGAGGATAACCTCCCTCGACCTGCTGGCCACACTCCTCTTAATGCAGCCCAGGATGCCATTGACTTTCTTGGCAACAAGGGCACATTGCTGGCTCCTGGTCAGCTTGTCGTCCACCAGGACTCCCAGGTCCCTCTCGGCAGAGCTGCTTTCTAGCAGGTCATCCCCCAGGCTGTACTGGTGATGGGGTTCAACCTCCCCAGGTGCAGCACTCGACACTTGCCCTTGTTGAACTTCATCAAGTTCCTCCCCGCCCAACTCTCCATCCTGTCCAAGTCCCCCTGAATGGCAACACAGCCTTCCAGCGTATCAGCCACTCCTCCCAGTTTTGTGTCATCGGCAAGCTTGTTGAGGGTACATTCTGTCCCCTCACCCACTCATTGAATAAGTTGAACAAGGCCGGGCCAAGTACTGAGCCCTGGGGAACCCTACTATCTACAGGCCTCCAAACGGCAGCCTCTGTGCCGCCAATCAGAACCCTCTGAGCTCTGCCATGCAACCAGTTCACTGTCCACTAATCCAGCCCACACTTCTTTAGCTTCCCTATGAGGACGTTATGAGACACAGTGTCAAAAGCCTTGCTGAAGTCAAGGTAGAGAATATCCGCTGCTCTCCCCTCATCTACCTATCCAGTCATGCCATCAGAGAAGCATGGTCAAGTGTTGGAACAGGCTGCCCAGAGAGGTGGTGGAGTCACCATCTCTGGAGGTGTTCAGTGGCACTTTGTGACATGGATTAGTAAGCCTGGTGGTGTTGGATTGACAGTTGGACTTGATGATCTTGGATGTCTCTTCCAACCTTAATGATTCAATGATGATTCTATGATTTGATGATTCTAGGTGATCTTCAGGGGTGCCTTCTTGCTTCAGCCATTCTGGGATTCTGGGATTCTGTGTTAGTATTTTATACCAGCAAATGTGCTTCAGACTGAATTCTGGTATAAAACCATACATTTCTCATAATAATGATAAAGTCTTGAATTTTTGATAGGTCTGTTTTATTTTCCTAAAATAATATTATTTAACAGTACTGAAACACTAATCAATCCTGCCTGATTCAACTATGTTAAGAACTTTACAGTATTGATATAAGAATAATTACCAAAGAATCCATTTAATAACGGATGGGAATCAGGTGCTTTTGTTCTTATATTCATTAACTGTTGTCAATACTGTTGATATTTCCAATGTGATCTGTATATAACGATATGACATTAATCTTCCTGAAAATCTACTATACATGGGATGTCTGTCTATGATAGTTTGTGCTCTTGCTCAACATGTATCCGGGAGCACGTGGAAGAATGGGATGTGTTGCTTTCATGCCATATAATACTTACTTGTCTGTGTAATATCCTAAAGTGGATTAAGGTCATAGACAGATTTCAGTTTGCTCAAACTCCAGTAAGACTGGGAAAGGAGAATTGCTTGTAGGAAATAACTGAAAAATAGGAAAAATATTTGTCTTTGATTCAGAGGTGTTTCTTAGATATCATTATATATCTTGACTGGAATACTATAGTAGTAGCACAGTATTTTACTTTCTCCACCTATCTACGAGCTGTGCTATTTCTGTTTTAGGGTACCCAGAAAGCATGGTGGCATGAATACTTTCTCATGCTAATATTAATTTGAATTTAGACTTCTTAGATTTCACTTCTTATTGGATGTTAAAACTATATGGAGACTGACACTAATACATAGAATAGAATTTTACTCCTTTAAAAGTCATGTTGCTGTGAATGTGTGATTTTAATACAGTTCATTTTTTTCTGGCTGCCTATTGGTCTCTGAATAAATGTTTAGATTTAATAGCTTTGAGTAGTAAAACTTGAGGTACCTTAGGAGGTATTAACCTGCTCCATCTGTCAGATTTACTACATTTTTGATCAGATGGTGTATCTGAGACCTGTACTCCAACAAAATGGAGTAGATAGCTATTAAAAAATTTCAAACCTCTGAAATAAGTGAACTTGGACGCACAAAAGAAGAGATACATGCTTTATTTGGAAAACTTTTTTTTTTCAGTGGAAAGAATTTCTAAAGAAGTCTGCCTGCCTGATTTTTTATATAAATGATTTGACTTCATGGGGTTTTTTTGTTTTTATTATAAACTATTATTAATTATGCTGGGCATACCTAGGCATTTCATAGGCATATGATTATTACATTAATTTCATATAATTAATTCCAGAGTTTTTTCTACAGCTTATAGTACATTCTAAAAATTAAAACCAGCTAACAACAACAAAAAAATCTTTTCCTCAATCTTCTTGGTGTCTCCTGAAGAAAAATAAGGTGGGTCTTCAATTATCAGAACTAACAACAAAGACTTTTTTGGTTGTTGTTGGTTTTTTTTTTTTTTAAATAATACAAAAACAAAGAGGAAAAACCCCTAAATAATAAAAAAAAAAGTCTCATGATGGTAAGAACTGCAAAATAACTGTACTAATGATTTGATATGCATCATCAGTTTGCAGCATCTGCTGTGGTAGCTGTCAGTCCACTTAAAATGCATCCCAGAAGGCCAGCAGTGCTTGACTCACAGACAGTTAGCCCTGGATATTAAATGATCATGAGAATCTCAGTGCTGCAAAATTCTGGGGTCATCACTTGCTATCGTACAGGTATATGCTCGAGCACTGAATACCACTTATACATAATGACATTGAACTTTGGTGTATTTAGACCTTAGAAAGCATTTCTGCCTATTCTTAAGAAAATGGATTTATCTGAGTATGCATAGGTAGAAATGGTAAGTGCTGAAAATAAAACAATACAGGATTCCACTAACTGAAAAAAAAAGGCATTTTGGAATTCTTTTACCTTTAATAGCTTAATAATGTTGAAATCACATTTTTTAATAACATAAAGGTGGTTTATGAGATTTTGTGCAACAGGGATAATTTAAAAAAAAAGATTAAAAAAAGGTGTAAAATTAATTATTTATTGTTCACTCCTCCACTGTCCCCCTTCCTCCACAAAGCACAAACTCCCTTTTTTCATTTACTAAAATAAATATCTGTTATAATTACTTTATGGGTTATGTAAAAAGATTATGTAATAATTGCATATTTTAAAAAGGTATACAGCTGTAATAATGTTAATCCAAGCAGAGGGAAATCTAATAAGGGGGGGAAAAAAAAAAGAAAAATCAGGATGTGTAGTATAAGTATCATTTAACCACACCGAGTACCATTACTTTAAAGATCAGTTATATCTGTTATGTATGAGCTGCTGATTGCATTTTGGAATTAAGCTATATTTTCAGCATAAATACATATTTCATTAAGGGTTTTTTGTTGATGTTGAAACTGACTTATTAATTAAATATCACAAATATTTGGGGTTTGTCTAGTTATTTTGGATTTTGAGAAAAAACCTTTGGATCTGTATTTTTTTGTTTTGTTTTAAATCACTAGTAACTAAGAAAAAGGTTGTGAAAAGTTTGTGATTTTGGGGTTTGGATTTTTTTTAGAACTTTAACAGTAGTGTGAAACTTTAGATGAGCCTTCTGTTTACATCAGACCCAGAAGAGAGATCATTTCAGCATGCTTCATGCCTCTTTGTCTAATAATATCTCTCTCGTAAAATTAAGGTGAATTTAATTCTAATATATATAATAAAAAGGAGATTCTAGGGAGTCTCAATAAACCACATCTTGTTTTAGCACTGTGTTCAAGATGATTAAATTTCCCATTTTCTGTGCTTGATGGGAGTTTCAAAAGGGGAGTTATTTTTATTCCTGGTTCTGTCCCATACTCATAAAATTATAGATTGCAGATTTTCAAAGAAAGTAAGAAGCCAACTCCCATATGCACTCACTTATCCTCAGGAAGGGAAAAAAAAGTTATTAAAAATGTCATTGCTGTCTTCTTCCTATTGTGATGATCCAGAGGAAAGAAACAAAGTGGTCTAAGATCAACACAAATTCTACTAGGAAAATTTTTATAATATTATAGAGTGCAAAATCTATTGGTATGCAACAAAATCCAATACAGTAGATTGGTATGAAAAAAAGTAGCATTTTAGCAGCTTCTCAAAACTAAAACTGGCAACTGAGGACACTGACAAATGTTTTACTGTGTATAGATATATTTCAGAATATTACACTGACATCTGTAAGAGGCTTTAATAGTGAGCAAGATTAGATAACACTCCACTCAGTATTTAGTTCCCATTATGGAAGTTTGGGGAAAGAAGAAACTTCTGGGCTTTTCTTGACAATGATATCGGTATTAACCAGTCAAAACAAGCTAAACAATATAGGTCTGACACTCACATGAGTTTGTGTGTATATTGGAAGGAGGACAAGAAGAATTGTCATGACTTTATTTTTGAGAACTCTTAATACAGGAAAATCTGAGCTATCTTTTTAAATATTAAAAATCTTCAAACAGCAGCAACAAAAAGACAACTCATAAAAAAAAATCTTGATTTCAGAAGCAATATGCAATGACATTTTTAATAGATTGGAATTCAAAAAACAAATGCTTGCTTTACTAATTGTGCACTTTTGGTTTTGGCAGTAGCAGATGCACTTAATCAAACTAAATTCAGATAATTATTATGACATCGGATAATAGCAGATTCAATTGCAACACATGAATTTCTTTGTATATTTGCTTCTTTTTGCTGCTTTTCTCAAATTAGAAGTATTGAATAATTTCAAAGTTTTTAAAATTACTGTATTCTGTTTCATTTTCCATATCTTTATATAGATTAAATTTTGATTACTAAACTTCATTGAATAAATAATTATCTGTTGGAATAGAGACAGAATTTAGTATCAAACTCCAAGCACTCCAATCTTCATAGAAAATCAATTCAAGATTCTAAATTAGTTTAGATATTAAATATTGGGATTTTCCACACCATGGGCTATATTCTCAATCACATGTAACATTCACGATATGCAAGTAAAATATATGAATGTAAGGGAGAAGAAGGGTTGTGTCATTTGGAATTTTTAGTGTTTTGTGAACTGGAAATAGAACTGCTCATAATTTGTTTCCAGGAACTTCTGAATAACTCATAGCTCTTTATTTTTGTTTGTGGTTATTTTTTCATTGTTCATTTTCTTTTTTTTTTATTTATTTTACTTGTCAACAAAATTATTTGGTCTCATCTTAGTTTAGCTGTCTGAAAATTGGGCTTCTTTCCCAAACAATCAGATTATTTCCATTGTCTACTTCTATATATAAGGAGAATTAGGTATTCCCATGTTGTGACTCAGTCCATCCTAGGATAAACCTCTAAGGCAGATGGGTTGAATTGTATTCTAAGGTACCTACCTGCACCAAAACCAGACAGAAAATATCTGCTTCCAGTAAACAACTTGTCATTAAAACTCACTGTAACAGAAATGATGCTCTTTTGTTTTATGTTCTATAATAAAATCAAAAGCTCCAAAATTATTTTTGCCTGTGTAAAAGATGTTCACATATTATAGAAAAAGAACATGAAATATTCTGGGATATGTTTACACTGCTGTCTAGACGGCAAGGGAAAATACTTAGCCTGAGCACTGATAGCATAGGTATAGCATTACTGAGTCTAAAACTTCCTTGCTGCTCTGGGTAAGCCACCAGAAGTCTGTCTTATATTGGACTCCTTCTTGCTAATAGTTTCCAGTGTTGCATGTTGTTATTTTATCAGTTAGGAATTAATTCAACCTTCTAAACTATGTAACAGAGAGCATCATTCTGCCTTGTGGATAGAAATGTCATGTGTAATATGAATAAATCTGATAAATATGAGATTTATCAGATTTATGCTGTTACGCATGAAAACTACAAGATAAGTCTATGTATGCATGTGCACAAAGAGTAGTGATAGCACTGGGAAAGAGAGGCTAAAAAGTGTAACTTAATATACCTTTATGTCAATGGCAAGAATGGTTTTATTACTTTACCCTCAAGTTTAGAAATAACAGCCAACTAAGGGAGCTAATTAGCATACAGCCTCAGGTTCCCACCATTGATCAGTGGACCACTTAGGTGTTTAGTTGGTTGTTTTTTTTTCCTTCTTTTTTATTTTTTCTCTCTCTTATTTGAAATTAAATTGCTACTCTTCCTCAAGGCCAGAATCCTCTCTCTGACCTGTAAAACATTAATTTAAAAAATGGCCTTCTTTCTTATGGAAGTGTGCATTATCTGTTTGATTCACACGTTAGTTCTATTAATTACGGTAGATGTTATGGACAGGAGTATATGTTATATAATACTTAACAGTGCTGGCAAATTTAAGTTAAGCTTGACTTTCCTCATAATGAGGAAAGATGCTGTTTATCACTACAAAGGATTCAGAAGTTATATGCATTTGTAGGGTAAGTAGGCACAAAGAAATTATTGTGTTATACATATATTCTTATTTGATATATGAATTGTAGTTCTACATGCACTCAAATACTTTCAGGGTTGGTTGATTTTGAGCAGTAAAGGACTTCGACTGCAGTCTTAGAAGTTGTAGAACAAAGTTGGAAGACAAAGTTGTTTTGTAACAGTGAAATCATATATTTGAATCTTTCTAACAGTGAAATCACATTTTAGGACCCATCAAAGACCAAGAGACTTCTGAATACTCTGAATTAGCTGTATCACAGATGAAGCAAAGGTGTTTTCATTTAATCCTGGGATGTTTGTTAGTGCTTGCAATATGCTTCTGTATGGAGACTGGACTGCTACTTTGACAAGAGTCTTTAGAGAAAATGGAGTGAATTTGTAAAATTCTGTCACTAATGGAAATTATTTACTTAATTTTTAAACTAGTAATAAGCCTCTATCCCAATATTTTGAATGAGGTTAAAAATGTTAGCATATGCTTGGAATTCATCATTATTGTCATTATCATCTCTATTATTGTGGAAGCATCTAGATACCAGTTGAGCTATGAAAGTGCTGTGCGTTGTCCACACACATAATCCCATCCTAGGACATTCAGATAGGAATGGTTTCTTGAGTTCCTAAGCTATTTAGGTAACCACTGAATAAAATGTGACATAATGAAAAGAAGCAGGAATCGGAAGCAAAGCTACCCATTGACCCTCTTACAGCATTAATCCCTTTTTTCTTCACAGTATCCATGGCTTCTGAGTGCTTTACTGCACAGTATCTTGGCTCCAACAGGTTCACAGGGACATATTTATTCCTCAACATTCATTCCACGTCTAAGAATGATATAAAGTATGAAACATAAAACTTACTATCAGATTCAAATCCTAGACTCAGAATGGAGACTGGATGTCTAGGCCTGAGGCAGATGCTAAGATTCACGCAGGAAACAGAGCTCTGGTCAGTACAATAGCTGCTACAGATTCCAAAGTTTGCCTCTAACCTTCCCTCCTTTCAGAAAATGCAGTGTGTGAACTTGGAAACCTGTCAGCCTTGGAAATTCCTCTTAGAGAGCTTCATACTGAAAGTTTGAGTTCTGCAGGCAACACAAAGTCAACTTCTCTTTAATGCTTTTAACATTTTCAATTTTATCAAAAGCAAAAAAAAAAAAAAAAATCATAAGACTACAAACAAGTACCTGATAAGCACTTTTCAAAATACATTTAGGCAAAAACAAGGACTAGTGCTCTCAAGCATGTTTGAATGGGCACAATGATATTACCTTAGCAGACTAGATACATATAGATATAGACATATATAAATATAGATATCAATATGGTATCGATATAAATATAGATACAGATATAGATTTAGATAAACAGAAAAATTAATTCTATATAATTAATTTCAAGCAGCATTTTTTCCTAACTTATATTTTACTTCAGTCAAAACAAAAAGGTATATGACTGGATAAAATTTAAATAATGAGCCTGCTGTCTGTGAAAATGCTCGAGTTTTTTCAGCTGTTTCTGTATTCAGTAATAAGTGTAGTTTATTTATAGCTTGAACTATAAATAGTCACAAGGAAATCAGACTTTAGTGAGGGACCTGACATTACTAACTATTCAAAAATGCCAACATATTACTACAATGGAAAGTCAAGAATTGGCAGAGAGATTGGTGCTATTCCAATGATTTTCTAAAGGAGAGGAAGATTAGCAGGTTTGGGTAAAGTACATCTAAAGCTCATTCATTAGCAAAAGAAAACATTTTGGCATGAATCATCAAAGCAGTACAGTTTCTATGAAATTTAGTTGTAAGTTATATTTATAGTGGTTACATCTTTTTTTATTTTTAGAATCAACGTTTGAAGAGTATTGGCTTGACTAGCTATATCTGCCCTATATACTGCTCCAATTTTTCTTTACTGGGATAAAGCTGAAGATTTAGTATTTTTTTCCTCCTCTTTCTTCTTATTTTTGTAACATTTACAGAACTTTTTATTAGCTTATCTATTATAATTTATGCTCTTTTTTATATGAGTTCCATTTACAGAGATGAAATGTAGATTCTGCCAATGTAAAATCTGAATTGCTTTCTCCATTTTCACAAGCAAGTAAGCATTCCAATTTAGGAGAGACCCAGAACATTTACTTAAAGCATCTAGCTTCTGTCTAATGTTAGGTTTTTAGAGACTTAGTCATCATAAAGCTAATTTATCAGGCAGCAGAGAGAAGAAGGTGCCTTTCAATATCTCCAGAAAAGGAAAAAAAAAAAAAAAGAAAGAAGAAAAAAAAAATTAAATCTGTTTTAATGTAACATCTAAGCTACATGCTTAAGTTTAGCAGACTAGGTCCTTGGGGGGAGGAGGAGAGAAATAAAAGGTTTGATAATAAGGCTGATAGAAACTGAACTAGAAATCTGATACAATATGATACCTGGGAAAATCTTGCTAACCTACACAAATATAGGTAGATAAAATACTCAAATGAACTAGGCTTTGAACAAGTTCATCCTAAAATAAAAGAGAGAGTCTTAGCATAAATGTATTTGGGTTATGGATCAGACTGCCGTTTTGTCTTATTTAGACCTAGCTAAACAAATTATTCAAGTATTTGAATTTTCACTAACTACAATTAAATTCATTGAAACATGAAGTAAAGGTGAAAAAGACCCAAAAAAATCAAGCCAGTTAAACCATTTGAAATAATTAAAAATTAATAATTTATTTCAAAAAAATCTATTGTGCTTTAGACTAGATTCTAACCCAGTATAATTGATCAGCTGCTATATAAAGCATAAGTGTATGTTACTGTTGACTCTTATCAATTGTTTTGCATTTAATTTTTCCTTATTTACATTGATTGTGGCATTATATCATCAGGTTCCAACATCTCACAGGTTGCAGTAAGCAGTGTTGCTTGACTACATACTGAAGGATAAAGTCGGTTTACTAAGGTTGACAAAAAACCTGTCAAAGCCATAAATCCTATGCAATATAATGCTTGGACTGGTTTTGGTTTTGCTTTTTTTTAATCATGTGACTATAAACTATCTAAAATTAATGAATTTTCCACTTTGTCCTCCAGCACTTACACTTTAATCCCAATGAGCTTTCATGTTATGAAATGAAATTATATATTCATATAGTTTTCTTCGTATGAATGATGGTTCTTTCTCTAACCAAATACACTCACAAAGTCCTGCACCAGCCTTGTGCCTGCCACAATTTACTAAAAAAATTCATCCAAATTTACAACGAAATTAGGATTTGCTGTACTGCATGCTATAACACCTGTCTTCTAAATGTATTTCTGCTGACAGAAATTGCTACCTTTGTCCCTCTTTCCCCTTCCTCTTCTTCATAAGTTAGGAATGTTTACTTTACAAGCATATGTTGTTTAGCCAATAAAGACATTAAACATGCCTGAAAGGATCATGGGCCCTTGGCAACAGGAAATACTGAAAAGAAGATTGAAATATCTGAAGCTTAAGGGTCGTCTTCATAACAAGAATATGTGCATCATTAGAGAATGTTATATATGGTTACTCAGGATTGACAGTCAGGGATACATTGTTCAAGAGAAATACTCTTTCTTTCAAAAGGCAAACATGATGAGAACTTAAATCTCTGTGACAAATTTAGTTGTTCCATGAAAATCTTTAATATAGGTAATTTTTATTCAACTACTTTTGACACGGGAAAATCTTGATGACAGCAAAGATGATCAAAGTGATATCCTCATTTCTGATGTATGTAGAGTTTTATCTACCAGAAAAAAAAAAAAAAAATGTTGCATAGGGAAGGGTTCAAAAATATGTGATCTTTGTTCTCAAGCAGACAGAGAAGTGCAAGCATTTCCAAGCGATATAGAGTATTTATCAGTTCCTACCTCCATTTAGGTGTTCCATGTCTATCTAGCTCACTTTTTAAAACTTAGGATAGCTGGAACTTTTTTCTAAACTGTTTGGTTGTTTAGTATTAGATATGATTTTTGGCAGGTGTATATAAAACCACCAGAAAGAATTTGGATTTATTAGGAAGAATTCCATCAGGTGTGATATGACTCTGTCACCCAAATAAAATTCCTCTCAACAAGTTTTAGTTTTTAGGGGTCTGTAAATAGGTAACATTTTGACAAGAAACTTTCAAGCCTTTTTTTTTCTTTTCTTTTTGGGCCCACTTCCCAAGTTTCTTCTTCTTTATGATTATAACTGGTAAAAAAGACACCACAGCATAAATATACTTTTAACAAAATATTACAGCAAAAGACCCCCAGGTGTTAGGGTGATTTATAAAAACATTCTGTGTTTTCTAAGTTTCTGTGAATCTGTGAAATACTTTGTTATGAAAGCAACAAGAAAAATTTGTAGTTCAAATTCAAAATCATGCTAACTGTACCTTTTTTAATTTTTAAGCAACCCATATTACATTTAGCTAAAAGATATGCAGCAGCTAGTGTAGTTTCCTTGGAAACTAATGGATCTTGGGAAAAAAAAAGGAAAAAAAAAAAGTACAAAACACTATTTTATACATCAAAGCCTCTGTTTTTCATTTATTGGCTAATTCTGTAGGTCCCTGAAAATTATCTCAAAGAATTTTATCCTCAAGAAATACCTAGGATAAAAACTTTATCAGACCTCAATCCTAGTACAAAGATTCGAAAGTGTTTATGGAATGTTTTATTCTATTGGTATACCTGGTTATGTTAGTATAGAAATAATGTAAATGCCTTAACCCTAACCATGCAGAAGTGAAAAAGTACACACTAAAACAAGCAAGCAAAAAACCAAACAGATAAAACATAGATGGTAGGAAGAAAAAAATGTAATTAGTGTGGTACAAATATGCAGAGAAAGAAATGTATATGGAGAAATTCTCAACTACTGAATTTTCTATCTACTGAGATATTTTGCCAGTGTGTGGAAATTGATGCTAATTTTTCAGTTTGAAGTAGCCTTGGATAATTTACTTGCATATTTTTAAAAAGTATTTCAAAATTAAACAGTAAATGATATTTTTCACATATCGAATTCCATTTTCAGTTTCCACAACCTTCATGCAATTTGTCTGAAGTCTTCAGTGGCAGCTTCTCACACCACAGACACAGTGATAATGGAAGAGACATGAATATGGAGAAGGCAGACACCATGTCTGCATGGGCAGGTGCAGCATGACATGAGTTTGCTCTGCTCACCGTCCAATCTGGCAGAACATATGCTGACCATAACCCAGGAGCCACATGGCGGCATTAGCTCAGGACTGTGCCTCCCGAGAGGAGGGGTTTATTAGCTGAGACAAAATGCTATCACAAACCACTACGACAATACTACTGTGAAGTTTCTCCATTGGCACTGGCATGCATACAGCCAGTTCATGACACAAGCAAAGGAAATGTTGTTTGCTTACACTCATCTATATAACTGTGTCTTCCCTCTTGGTCTCTGATATTTTACATCTCATCATGTTTATACATTGACTGGTCTTCTGCATTTTGTGACTTTTCGGGAAGCTTGCTATCTAAATTAGGTTAAACTGCAAAGCAAACACATGGAAAATCCAATATGGAGCTAGCAGTGAGCTGCAGAGATCATCACACAATTTATTTCTGAACAAACTTTTCTATATACTTTCAACAAACTCACAGACAATACATAGTTTAAAGTTTTTAAAAGTTTTTCAACAATTTCTTTTGTAGCCTCAGAATGTATATATGCATGTCATCCAGCTTCTGAAGAGCCCTAGGAAAAAGGCAGACTTTCAGTTTTTTACTAAGTGATTCAGAATTTCATTAGTAAATTAAAGGTAGAAGACCCTAGTAGCAGTTCTAGTCCTCAGGCTAATAATGACTTTTTCTCAGTTTCTATTGTAATGTGGTATCTCTAACCTGTATGCAAAGCACTATGAATATTTGGGGAACAATCCTTAGAGCAGGCACATCTCCAGATAATTCTTTGATTGACCTACATATACTTAGGTACCTATCCCACCAAAACATCTATTACCCTCATCCCATTACCTCCTTCTGGGTCATTGTATAGGATCTACAAAACCACTTGTTCTGACAAGAAACTCTGTGTAATTTTAAAAGATATCATGAATATCTAGTCATTATTACCCCTGGCTTTTTTTAGCTACATCTAGACCATTCAGCCTAAGTTACTCTTTCGTGTTCTTTCTTCATGTTTGCATTGGCTTAGAGTACTTGATTCCAATTTATGGACTTTAGAGAAAATTAAGTAAAATATAATTAAATAAAATAATAAGCAATCCTGTAAGAATGTATTTTTATTGCAGCATTACATTGGTTACTCTTGTATGTTGTATTTGCTAGTTTTCATTTTATGATCACATTATCAATTCCATTGCTAGTATATTTTGTCTGTGGTGCTGGTGAGGGACTTGTGCAGCATGCACAGGCTCAGTTTCAAACTCAGTTTTATTCCTATTTTATTAAATACATATAAAGAACTACTAGGCCTGTTGTATGAGCCAAATGTTTTCTGCAGTCTTATTTTCCACAGTACAAGATTTAATTTGTGAGCACACGTTAATGTGTGCTAAAAACACTGTACAAGAAGCACTGGACATGGAATATGCTTCCAAATAATTTCTTTTTCCATCTACCTTCATATCTTTTATTAACTTTCTGATAAATTATTTAATTCAGTGTAAACAAACTTATCTACCAGTCCAACTGTCGTGGTTTAACCCGGCTGGCAACTAAGCACCATGCAGCCGCTCGCTCACTCCCCCCTCCCTCAGTGGGATGGGGGAGAGAATTGGGAAGGAGAAAAAAAGGTCAGAGCCGAGGGCTGAGATAAAGACAGTTTAACAAGAGAAAATAATAATAATAGTAATAATGAGAATGGTAACGGAATATACAGAATATACAAAATGAATGATGAACAACGCAATTGCTCACCACCCGCCGACGAATGCCCAGCCCATCCTGAGCAGTGATCACTCTCCCCACAACCGACTGACTGACTAACATCCCCCGCCCCCAAGCATGACGTTATATGGTATGGAATAGCTCTTTGGTCAGTCTGGGTTAGCTGTCCTAGCTGTGTTCCCTCCCAGCTTGTTATGCACCTGGCCAAGCAGGAGAAGCTCAAAAAGTCCTTGAGTAGTCTGAGCACTACTTGGCAACAACTAAAAACATCAGTGTGTTATCAATGTTCTTCTAGTACTAAATCCAAAACACAGCACTATGCTAGCTTCTATGAAGAAAATTAACTCTATCCCAGCTGAAACCAGGACACCAACCACTGTTGATGAGCCTCCTATTTTCTATACATGGATAAGTCATCATGATTTTTTTCAAGTAAAAACCAGAAAAGCATGAATTTAAGCATATATTAATTGAACATTGATATATTAAATAAAACAATAAAAGCTAATAATAATCACCACTGAAATAATTATTTTAAATAATTTTAGACTTTTTATTGATGGATTTGTGTATAAGAGATGAAATTTACTTATAGAAATAAAATTACACTTTGGAAGCAAAGCTGTCTATTAAATTTAATTGGCTTTTTGTCCAGAATATAATAAGCAATTTACTACTCAGGAATAGATACATGTACGCATTCATATAGATACTGCTCATACAACAGTTCTGAATTAAACAGACCCTCACACACACCAGTGAAAAGATGTCTGATAAAATAAATAATGTGGGTTGAAATCAGGAAAGACAGAGTTCTATATTTAGTAAGACTAAGTAGCAAAAAAATATACAAATAAGGAGAAAAAGAAAAGTATAAACCTCGATTACGATACAACCAATTCTTCTGCTTAAATAAGAGACCTTAAAATAGAAAGATGAAATGTTCATAATGGTAAAAGAATTCTGAAGACAAAAAAGAAAATTCTAATATCAAAAATTATGGAGGAATGTGATAGTATCCCAAGCTTAATTTCTTGAGTCTTGGGAAAAGCATTGTATTGTACTCAAACATACAGCATGTATCCTTTGCCTAGATAGTTTCATGAAAATACACAGTTAAATGATATACTACCTGGTAAAAACAAATGAAGGATTCCCATCTGTCCATAAAGCTTCTTTGAAATTAGATGAAAAATAACTCATAACAGGTATTTGGATAAACAAGGGGAGTTTTGGGGGGAGCAGGTTGGGTTTTTTTCTTTGTATTTTGGTTTTTGGTTGTGCTTTTTTCCCCACAAAAGACAACCAAAATCTTTTTGGAATAGCAAAAATCCTAAAATAACAACTTTCAGAGGAGAAGCAGGTTCACATCAAGAGCTATTTCTCTCTCACCATCCTAAAGCCCAAGTGCTTGACAGACTACTGATAAAAACCTTTACCCAGAACATACAGCATACAAGAAAGTGCCTGGTTTGTTTACACCAAACAGTTAAATTGCCAACTGATTAACTACTGCAGTTGTTCCTAAACATTAATCACAAAAATATCTCTGGGTCTGCAAGGGCAAAGTAGACATACTAAACATAGTAAATACTGTCTCTCCAATGAAAATGAAAGAAAAACAGCCCCACTGCCAAAAAAAAACCTCTGAGAAATTTTGAGTGTAAGCATTTATTTTTAGATGCAAATAATTTGAGAACTACAGGTTTAATATTGCAGAGTTGGACAGCTTCACATTTGTGAAGTGTTCATTTCTTTCGGAGCACTAGATTTTATCACTGATGAAAACAGATGAATGATCACAACAGATGACATAGGCTGTCATTCTGAAATTCTTCTCAGTAGAGTATTTGAAAAATCAAAACATATTTTTAAGCTTCTCAGAGACTTAAAGTAATGAAGAACTTTTACATCAATGAAAGTTCCACTGTACAGATTATGGACACTTTATTATGTTTCTTTTACTTAGCTATCCTTTATATTTCACACTTTTAGAATTATGTTTTCTTAGGTCTATACTTTTAATTCATCATAGGTAAATATTATTTAAATAATTACCATATTTTTATGGAGTGTAATCTTGGGACTTACCATAGCAATACTCCAGAATTCATGTCAAAATGTCCTTAATTTCCTTTAAAAATGCTTCTGGCTTATCTCTGTAATGCAAATACATCCATGAAAGAGAATTTCCGGCAGATGTTTGAAACAAATGATCAGAACAATTCACCTGTCAGTTAAGGATGGCTTTTTTAACTTTTGCTCTCATAATCATTGGTTGGTTAAACTGTCTTTATACAATATTCTATAGAAAAAAAAATTATATTTCTTTCCCTTTCATTGCCTCAAGGCTGATTTTCTCAGTGTTTCCATTTCAAATTAGAGATTAATGTCATATTAATAACACAGCTGTATCACACACACCAGAGTAAGGTTTGGATGAAAAAAAAAAAAAAAAAAAAAAAGAAATTAATCTTATGAAACTGCTGGGCCATAGTCTGTAGGCTTCTTTGTCTCTTTCATGGGCAACTATATTTGAAATAAATCCTCATATAGGTACATATACTTATTGCCTCTTAATCATTCTTTGGCACATTTACTGCCTCCTTATTACCCTGTAGTTTTTGAGAAACAATATTAATTACTTAACGAGATGTGCAGCCCAAAGTAAAATTTGCTGGCCATTCCCTGTCTCCTACCCCAATGAGCATTAGTGTTGCTAATGAGCACTCCCAGAGTTTGAAATGCTGTCATGAACTCAGAAATGCTGAAGAGAAATCCATGGGAGAAATCATCATCTGTAGCTCGGCTGGGTTTTAGGGCAGGGCAGGGCAGGGAAGGGAAGGGAAAAAATAATGTAATTACATAGGAGCAGTTACCACTGTTTGTTTACAGTAGTTGCATTTGTCATTGGTATTATCTTCATGTTAGAGGTGAAAGATACCTTGTTACAGGGCCAAGGGATGTTAGGAGTATACAGGTTTTAACACACACAAATGGTAAGGTGTGAAAAAAAGTCTAGATTTACTCTAAATGGTTAAAACCATTTTAGATTTTCTATGCATGCATATATTGTTCGATATGCATGAAAGAAAGCAGGAAAAATATTCAAGCGCTCATGAATTTTAACTTTTAGGTATATAGATATGTAAACAAGATATTAAATTAGAGTTGAAAATACAGCTTGTATGGATTTACAAGAGAAGACAAACACTCATTTATATGTGAAAAAAAGCCCCCCTCTTCAATCATATTTGCAAGTCTGTTGTGTTTGTTTTCTGGGATTGTTGCTGTTTCATCAATGCAGCTATTTATAAAAAAAAAGAGAGACAAGTCCAATTGTGTATTTTTTTCCTGGAAAATTCACATTAACAAAAGAGATTTTTAGATTTATTTAAACTCATGACTGTTTTGATTCATAAAATAAAGTGTCCAGCATGAAGACAAACTAAGTAGAATTGTGTGGAGAAAGCAATCAACTAATAAAATTCAACTTGTTTTGCTTCTCAGTCATCGGTAACATAGTATTAATTCTATTTTTTAATTATTGTTTTGAATCTAAAGAACACATCAAAAAGTGTGTCATAAATTCAGTTTCACAAAACAAAGAAAAAACTATACAATAGGTAAAAACTTCATTGCTAACTGTAAACATCAATCTCAAATCAGCTACAAAGTAAAGAACTCTATTATCTTGAAAAACTCCTCGAAATTTTTCAAAAAGGAAAGAGTTTAAACATCTGTAAATCATCTTTACTTATCCCCCGTGAATGAGGACTTTCAACACCAAAACCAACTGCCAAACACTGTATTTTTTGCATTGCAGCTTTATATACACATTTACATACTCATTGTATTCACAGAATCACAGAATGTCAAGGGTTGGAAGGGACCTCGGGAGACCATCTAGTCCAACCTTCCTGCTAAAGCAGGGTCACCTAGAGCATGTTGCACAGGACATCGTCCAGGCGGGCTTTGAATATCTCCAGAGAAGGAGACTCCACAACCCCCCTGGGCAGCCTGTTCCAGTGCTCTGTCACCCTCAAAGGAAAGAAGTTCTTCCTCATATTCAACTTAAACCTCTACAGTTTCAGTTTGTGCCCATTGCCCCTTGTCCTGTCACTAGGCACCACTGAGAAGAGTCTGGCTCCGTCCTCATTCTACTATCTTTGTTTTTTTGATTGTCATTGTTGAATTATACCTGACATTCTGACCACCACATGTAAACCACACATTTTCCAAGCATGTAAGTGAACACCAGATCTGCCGAGTGCCAGTGATGATTGCCTTACCTGCAATTGTGATTTACAAGATTATAATTCAAACCAAGTGGAAATGATTTGTGGGTCCTCCACTACCTGTGCAGGACCAAATAAATTCTTGAGCTGCTTCACGCTGTGTATTGGTACAAAACTAAAACACATTATTTTTCTCCTAAAGTCACTCCTTCTGACAATACTCTAAACTTGACTTCTAGAAAATTCTTCATTTATTTCTAATTCATGGGTTATGCTAATTTGGTTCTCAGACTTCTCTTTCTCTTAGAAAACTTACGACTGAAAAATTATAGCTTCATTAGAAATGACATACAGGTGGAACAGAAAGCAAAGTATGAGGCATGAAATGGGAAATGTCAGCTAGAAAATACCAACCATCTCTTATCATTGCTTGTGTTTAACTAGAAAGAGCGTGTCACAGCCTGTCATTTTATTTGTAGCTCCGTAACTGTCCTTTCTTTCTTCACAGTAGAAGTTGCTCATTCTCTTTTATCTTATATGCCATAGCAGTATGGATACATCACTGCCTAGAACCCTGTTTACATTGGATATAGTTTGTTACTCTGTCAAGTATTGGCATGTAGATTGGTGAGAAAAGATGTGTGATCATTTCAAATTGATTATAAAATATATCACACTAATCTGACTTTAAAAAATGACAGAAATGAGAGTTCAAATCCAGGCTAATAATTTTTATCCACACGGCTGTCAATTTGTGAATATTGAAAGTTTCTGCAAAACACTGTCAATACAGAATTTTTCCAGAAAACACTTTGTTTTTAAAAAAAAAAAAAAAAAAATTGTAGTGGCATTTTTTCAATTCCTTGCAAAGTAATAATATTATTTTTGCATAATTGAAATACAAATATGTAATGAAAAAGTATGACTTTTCCAATGAGAGAAGAAGCAACAAATCTTACCAGAAATTTTCACAACTATAAAAGCAGTACCTGGATCTAGACTTCATCTGACCCAGAAGACAATATGGAATGAATAAAGGGAGAAAAGGAAGAGAAGGCAAGGGTAGGCTAGGGAAGGGAAAAGGAAGACTTGAAAAGTCCCATATTTCTGAAGAGAAGACCTAATACAAATCCTGTTGTAAAGTGTGCATTCAGTATTAGCTAGTTTATCATGTATTGCTTCAAGTGAAAACAGTGGTCATTTTTGTGTCAAACATCATGCTAGGAAGTACTCTCATCCTATTCTTAGCAACATCCTCATTACTTTTAAGTTATGAACATTTGAAGAGCAGTAGTTAATTGGTCTGGGTTTGGGGAATTTAGGATTCAGATTCTTTTCCATTCCAACATTTTCCATGACCCTGAGAATTTATTTCAGAGAGATGCAAAGACTTCAAAGCTTAACTACGACGTCTATGACCAAAATATAAAAGCTCAGTTAGTAATCAATATTGAGGGTATCTGAGTTTTAGTAATAACATATCTCCCTGGACTGAGTGTTGAGTGTATAGAGGCAGGATTCCTCAGAATTAAGTTTAGCCATCTAAAAATTAATTCCCTCTGTAGTCAGCAGAGGCCCACAGGTGAGAAGAATTCAAGCTCTGAAGGTCCTGTTTTGATATCTATTTTAGGGCAACATTTATCTTAATTTTGAAACTCAATATCTCTTTTTTTACACTGAAAATAAAGAGAACTTAGGTAACTGGTTGAAAGTAGCATAAATCCCACTTCTGTTGCTCAGATCCATGCAAGTTACAAATATACACCTTGATATGTTAATACATATGCACATACATACACACACACACATATAGCCCTGAAATATATTGAGGATATATTGAAAAAAAAAAATGCTGTTAAAAAAAAAAAAAAAAAGAAGAAGAAAATTGATACTGAATTTTCACTAAATATCCTATAGTTACTTAACAGATTTAGGCAGAAATCTTTTCTCTCCTTGAATGGTCTTCAACCTATTTTTCCCCTCTGTTAGAGCAGTGCATTAATCACTGCCTTTCACTGTGATAGGGCTATCAGGCTGACCAATAGAGCCATTCAGCTCATATAAATAATTAAACATTTTTCATGTTTCTTACTAGATTTAGCCAGCAGCCTAACTGTTATGTGTATTTGCATATTATGAGATTGTGAAAACCTTATCTTTGTTTAATGAAGTTATAGCAAGGTAATCGGTCTTTCCTCATTCATTTGAAAATTCAAGTATTCAAAAATCTAACAAGAACTTACCACAAGAGAGATATTTAGAGCTCTATTGTACCAGGCCAGGAAAATAGCTCTTAATGCATTTTCCTTCTCCTTTTTCATGCATCCACATTGCCTTTTTCATTGCCTGGAAGTCTTTTTATGAGCATCTATGAGGCATCCTGAATATCAGCACTCTCAAATCTTAGATGTCCACTATCAAAATCCTCCCATACTATCAAAAATTTCCTACATGACTTCTTTTTGTCATATGTGGCTTTAAGAAAAAGTAAGAGACACAATGGAAGTTGGTAGACAGCACAGTGCCTGTGCATTCGATATATACTAAAAAAAAAAAAAAAAAAGGTCCACTTTTTCTTTTCCAAAATCACAAAGATTACCTAAACAGAAGTCTGATTATGGGCTGGTGCATAGCAGCATGGCAATAACAAACTCTCAAAGAAATATAAGCATAGTTTCAACATACATTACAGACTTAGCTCTTGTCAAAACTCCCTTCAGCTTTCAGGTGTATGGACTGCCTTTGTCTTTCTTCATTTATTTTTCATTTATTTTTGAAGGTGGTCATAAATTGTTATTATTTATTTTTTCATTTCTAATGGAATATCACAAGTATGGTTTGCAACACCTTACAGCCTTAAGTCAAATATTATTATATATATCATCCACTCATGGGTATACAGCAACACTGCTGCAAAGCTAAAAGTAGAGTCTGGCTAATGGCTAGGAATACTGGAGCTACACAAATGAATTTTCATGTGTAGCCAGACAGCATTTGATAGTGTTATGGTTTTCAAAATGCCAGATATTGAATTCATAGCTCAGCTCTAGAGGTTGAATATAAACAGTAGACAGGATTCTACTTCTTCAAAATACAGGTCAGTAATGAAATTCTAGAACTTAGGGGGTATAACAATTATATAATAAAAAATATGTAATGTTAATGTCATTATTGCAAATAGCATAGCATTGTAGCACAACAATAAAATCGTTCAGTCACTGCAGGAGCCAGTCCACAAAGCTGTATCACACAAGAATGCTTGGAGGCAAGTGGTTATTACTACACACGGTCTCTGTTGAATTCAGAGTTTAGCCACTAACACTCATTACCTTCCATTTTGGACTGTATACACCACTTCAAATAATCAACAGGAAAACTGGTTAAATACAAGATTTAAAAAAAGCCCCCACTTTAGCTAAATTCAGCACAGATTTTTATGTCTTTCTTTCATAGAACATGAGTAAATTATATCTGACAGACAAAACTGTCCTCCCTATGATTTAGAAATCCAATGATGATAACGTAAATATGCTACAGCAAAGGAGGAAAAATAATCCACTATTTAACTGAACTGTAAATACTTCTGCCTTGGCAAGCAACTTCTGCGTATACCAGCAAGAAATACCCTCTAGTAATTGTGTCAAAGAAAATTAAAATAAATATCCTGGTTTTGCTAAAATTTGATCAGATTAAATGAATTAGTTTTGTACCTACCTAATTACATTTTGCTCACATGCATAGAAAAACTCTTAAACTTAATGGAAAATGCTTTGCCCCCTTTTATTCTTTGGATTATTAACACAGAAACAAACAAGAAGAAATGCCTGATTTTTGAACTTTCATTACATTTAAACTGTATAAATTATTTTAGGGTTCCCATTAACATAATGTTAGGATTAATAGATACTATACAGTAAAAGACTGATTTTTCAAGTTCCCTATTAGGAATTATTTTCTGAAGTGTGAAGAAGATTACTTGTGAAACAGCAGAAATTATAGTAACTCTCTTGTATGCCTGAGATATCACAGTGAGTTAGTATTCTCCTTTTGTGCTAAATATAAACTTGAGAAGAGTAAACTATACAGCCAGGTAGAAATTCTTCTTAGCTGGTGGCTTTGCTGATGTTGACTTAGTTCTTTGAAGGCATTTATGCTAGTGTTTCTTTTTGATTTCTTTGAGCTTTGTGCTCTCAGAAATAATAATATCACTTAGGCTGGAGAGTTTCTGCTATTTATAAATTACTAATTTTAAATACATTTATAAATGTATTATTTTAAAATTTTTTCATTTAAAGTCAGATTATTTCAAAATAAATGTTATTTCTTACAGCAAGGAATCATGGAACTTCACTTATATTTGTTGTGCATTAAAATATAAACTTCTAAAGAGTTATTTCAAATGAAAAATAACATCTTATTGCAGTACTACAGAAATAAAAACATCAGTACTTTAAGTCTAGTGTAGCTATAATAGTGTTTAATTATAATAGCTTTATGCAAAAAGTATTACAGTTATGACAAAGAAATTACTTAATGTTCTTGGTCAACTACATCCTGTTAATATTTCAAGCGGTGCACATGTACCACTTTCAGAGCCATTATACTTCATAAAATTATCATAAACTCCTCACAAGCAGAAGCTAAGTTTTTATTTTGAAAACACAACAGAATACACTAAATCATCACAGATAAATTATAGTTACTTGCTTCAGAAACTCCTGACATGGCTGTTCTGTTATTTTTGTTTGTTAAAAAAGGCGGAAAAATGTACTTGTCAACTGTGATACGAAATCAATAGTGTTATTGAAACAAATACCAGAAGAGAAACTGTCAGCAAATAGATAAAATAAGGAAAACACTGTAGGAATTCTCCCACCAGATAATAACTTGGAGTGTAAATATGAAAGATAATATGTTAGTCAAATTTCAGGTCCCACTTGGTTCTTCTGGATACAGATGTATATTCATAATCCAAAAGCAGAATTTATATGGAGGCATACCATGACCTGTCCACAAATTGCTTTATAATCTAAATTCAGCATCTGAAATACTTCACTATGACTAGTCAAGCAAAAGAATTAGCAGATTTTTGTTTGTTTGTATTAAAGTATGTAAACAAAAGGAATTTATGCTCTACCATTTAGCTTAGAGTGCTCATCCATGATTTATTCAAAAAGATCATTCCAGACTAATTTCTTCTAACTCACAAGAAAGCACTCTAACCTGCAGACTTCAGGGAGGAGAGGAGGAAGAAGCAGCGGCATATTCCATCTGACTGCTATATAGATGATCAAAGAATGGGGACTGAAAAAAGCTCGTGGAGACTGCGTAATATTGAAAAATAGATGATTTTCTGTCTTAGTGGCCATCAATTTACAGGAAAGATTTTCAGACTTCTGTGACTTCTTGTTCATTTTAATTTTGGCAGAAAACAAACAAACAAAACCCCTAATTTTTGCATATAGGCATTTTAATTCATCTTAAATTTTATATTATTAATTTATCCCTCCGCCCCCCACCCCAGCTTCAGCCTTGAATAACATAAATGTTACTATAAAGTTCTCTATTCTAATATTAAACATGCAGGTACAAGACCAATGTTGCAACAGAATGTAGTATTTTGGAACACTGGATCAGATACACAAATTTTAAAACTGAGTGCTAAATAGTTTGAAATCATGTGTAACTTCATGTGTAATCGTAAACCTTGCAAAATCAACAGTTTTCCAGCTGAGTTCAAAGACATTAGGATTTCATCTTGGACCTTCATTGAGTATGAAGTGTCATAGCCCCAAGCAAAGATATGTTACTAAGAAATATTAATACTGTGATTATATATATAAAATACCATGTCATCTTAGCATACTTAAAACATAGTGAATAAAGTACTGCTGTTACTTCACCCGCATTGTAAGTTAACTAACAAGGAACAAGAGCACCTTATCTGGATCAGGGAAGTCATCAGGAAGCTGGCAGCTCGGTACAGCCTTTGGCTTATTACCCAATCCTGCTCTTTCACATGGGTACCAACAATGCTGCAACAAGAAGTCCAGGTTCAGTCAAAAGGGAATTCAAGGCCCTGGGAAGAATGCAAAAGGATTCGGGAGCACAGGAAGTGTGTTCCTCAACCATCCCAGTAGTGAGAACAGGCAGTCCCAAGACATCAATGTCTGGCTACAAGACTGGTGCCTCCACTGGAATTTAGGGATTTATAATCATGGAAAAGTCGTAAAGATATAAGGTATGCTGTGGCCTGATGGGATCCACCTGTCCCAATGGGGGGAAATGCTTCTTTGCATGTAAGCTGGCAGGACTGATTGAGAAGGCTTTAAACTAGCATCTATGGCGGAAGACAATGCCATCCAGAGAGCTGAAGGGTTGGCATGGCACCTCCAGAGGATGGCAACCCTAGTGGGAACATTTATGCTGATCCAGGGAGCATGGAGGGGTCAGGAGCATATCTGAAATGCTTGTACACCAACATGCACAGTATAAGAAACAAACAGGATGAACTTGAAGCATTGCTCAGCTCCCAGAGCTACAATATCATTGGTATTAGTGAGGTTTGGTGGAATGAGTTCCACAACTGGAGTGCTGGGATGGAAGGCTACAGGCTGTTCAGGAGGGATAGGAAAGGCAGGTGAGGTGGATGAATTGCACTATATGTAAGGGAGAGGTTTGATTGTACAGACTTTGCAGTTAGTAATGATGTGGTTGAGAGCCTCTGGGTTAGGATTAGGATGATGGAAAACAAAAGAGATATAGTGGGTGTCTACTACGGATCACCCAGCCAGGATGTAAGCGTTGATCAGTTCTTCTACAGGCAATTAGGAGAAATTTCTGGATCAGTAGTTCTTGTTCTTACAGGAGATTTCAACTTTCCAGGCAACAGGGAATATCATGCTGCTCTGATGAGCAGGTCTTCAAAATTCCTGAAGTATGCCAAAGATAATTTCTTGTCACAAGGACTCAGTGGTCCAGCTAGGAAAGGTGTCCTCCTAGACTTGATTGTCAATAGGGAAGGACTCGTGGGAGATGTGATGGTAGATGGCTGTCTTGGCTGCAGTGGTCATGAAATGGTTGAGTTTAAATTTTTTTGTGTAATGAAAAAAAAGGTGAGAAGAGTTGCTACCCCGGATTTCAAAAGAACAAATTTTAAGCTATTCAGGTTGCTACTTAGCAGTGTCCCCTGGGAATCTGCTTTTGAGGTTTTGGGAGACCACGAGTGCTACTCAGTTTTTAAGAACCACCTTTTAAAAACCACAGGAGCAGGCAATTCCACTGTGTCAAATGTCAAGCCAGTGGGGCAGCAGACCAGCTTGGCTGAACAATGAACTCCTCATGGAGGAAAAAGAAATTATATGATCTCTGGAAGCAAGGTCAGGCTTCACAGGAAGATTACAGAGCACGCAGGGAGAAGACATGAAAGACCAAAACTCAATTAGAGTTGAAACTGGCCAGTGTTGTGTCAGACAACAAAGAAAGACTTTTTAAGGTATGATAATAACAAAAGGACATTTATTGAAAATATTGACTAATACTTGATGAAGATGCTCACCTGACAAATGGGGATGAAGAAAAGGTTGAGGCATTTAATGCTTTTTTTTTTTTTTTTTGCCTCAGACTTTAATATTAATTATAGACCTTGGGCTGCCCAGTCCTATGAGTCAGAAGAACATGGCTGCAGCATGGTGGCTTTCCATTTGTGGACACTGAAATTGTAAGGGAGGAGTTCTATCAGTTGAATGTCTACAAATCCATGAGGCCTGATGGGATTCATCTCAGAGTCCTGAAGGATTTAGTGAATGTTACAGCAGGACCCCTCTCAGTCATCTACCAAAGATCTTGGGAGTAGGGAGTCTCCAGCTGACTGGAAGCTAGACAACCTTATTTGATTTTATCAGAAGGGCATGAGGGAAGACCCAGGAAATGACAGACCTCCTAGAGATTATCATCCCAGGTGCTACTGAAAGGCATTTCAAGGACAATGAAATCACCAGGCACAGTAGAAATAGGTTCACAAAGGGAAACTCCTATCTAACTAATATCCTTCTATGATAACGTCAACTGCTTCATGGAATATGGGAAGGCAGTGGATGTAGTTGTTCTGAATTTTAGTAAGGCTTTTGATACTGTCCCTGACAGCATCCTTCTGGATGAGGTAGCCAACTGTGGGATGAGCAAGTACACAGTGGATTGGGTGAAGACCTGGGTGAATGGCAGGGTTTGAAGTGTTGTAGTGGATGGGGATAAATCTGTCTGGAGACCAGTCACCAGCAGTGTTCCTCAGGGCTCAATCTTAGGGCCAGTTTTGTTCAGCATTTTTACCAATGATCTGGATGCAGGAGTTGAATGAACCATTAGGAAGTTTGCTGATGATACCAAACTGGGAGGTGCTGTTGACTCTCTTGAGGGATGAGAGGCCTTGCAGAGGGATCTAGACAGATTGGAGAACTGGACAATTATCAATGGCATGAAATTTAACAAGAATAAATGCCAAATTCTGCACCTGGGATGGAGTAACTCTAGACACAAGTATAAATTGGGAGAGGAGTGGCTGGACATCAGCTCTGCAGAAAGGGATCTGGGGGTGCTGGTTGACAGCAAGCTTAATATGAGTCAGCAGTGTGCCCTGGCAGCCACGAGGGCAAACCACATGCTGAGATGCATCAAACACAGTATAACCAGCTGGTCAAAAGAGGTGATTATCCTGCTCTATTTAGCACTGGTGTGGCCTCATCTTGAGTACTGTGTGCACTTCTGGGCCCCACAATTTATGAAGGATGTGCAGGTACCCAACTCCATTCAGAGGAGGGCAACAAAGCTGGTGAAAGTGCTGGAAGGAATGAATGTCCTATGAGGAGCAGCTAAGGATTTTGGGCTTGTCTAGTTTGGAGAAAAGGAGGCTGAGGGGTGACCTCATTGATCTCAAAGCTTCCTGAGAAGGAGAATTGGGGACATAGATGCTGATCTCTTCTCCCTGGTATCCAGTGATAGGATGTGTGAGAAGGGCTCAAAGATGCATCAGGGGAGGTTCAGACTTGATATTAGGAAGCATTTATTTACCAAGAGGGTGGTCAAGCACTGGAACAGGCTTCCTAAAGGGGTGGTCTATGTCCCATGCCTGCCAGCGTTTAAGAGGCATTTGGACAATGTCTTTATGTTTTGGTCAGCCCTGAAATGGCAAGGCAGTTGGACTAGATGATATTGTAGGTCCCTTCAAGCTGAACTATTCTATTCTATTCTATTCTATTCTATTCTATTCTATTCTATTCT